>JAFEMH010006436.1:0-123892 GCA_022495995.1 Adenophora triphylla var. japonica
TGTCATTTTATATAATCACCATTGCATTTCAAAAATGTGACTCTAATTTTTTTTTTTTTTTTTTTCCTATTCTATGTATGACATTTAGTGACATTTATAAAATGACATTGTTCGAATATTACATGCCATTTTCTGATACCACTTGGTATTACAAAACATAAGGAATCCAATGCTAATAAGAAATAATGCATCTAAATAGAATTATTATCAATTTACATGATTATAAAGTAAAAGATAACACATCTAAATTTATAATCATTAGCTTTTAAGTATGTATAAGTGAAAGAGATAAAATGAAGCGGCTTCATAAATATAGTACTCCCTCCCTAAAAATTTGTTCCTATTTCACTTTTTAAATGAATTTTCGACCACAAATATACGACAATTTAATTATGTTTCATGCAAATTCTAAAAATTCCTATTGATTTACCATTAATAATAATATTATCATCAACAACTTTTAGAATTTCATGAAACATGATTAATCTCTCATAAATTTCCATGGTCAAAGTTCAACAAAGCTCAAATGGAACAAAACTCTTTAGGAACTGAGGGAGTACTATATGATGTTCACCGTACATTTATTTTTTTAATACTCCCTCCGTCTCTAAAAAAAAAAGATTAGTCCTCGTTGTATACTCCTCCGTCCCGATAGTAGTGCTTTCCATTTTGCCATTTTCGGGGTGTCCTGCGTTAATAGCCTTCCACTTTCCTTTTTTGGCAAAGAAATCTTTTACTATGGCCTCTCTTCCACTCATTTCTCTCTCCTTACATTATTTTAATACTTCACAACACTATTATAATTTACTATTCCTCCTCCACTCATTCTCTCTCTCCTATTTTCAAATTACACTCACAATGACATTTTTACTTCTCCCTCATTTTATTAATTTGGCGTAAGCACGTAAAAAATTTGGGCGTAGCTTCTTATTGGGACTCGGAGGGAGTATTTTGCAATTATTAAGGAAGAGCTTTATCTTCTTGTACCTTAGTAGATTTGCACTAACATTCATGCCTAAATTTAAAAATGAGACATACTTTTCAAACATGTAAAGTGAAAATGATAAAATGAAGGCAAATACTTTCTAAACTATGAGGTAAACTATATGAATCTTTCAAGAATTTATGAGTACGGGAGTACGTCTTTCCCTACAAAAGGCATTAGAATCGGCTTCATAATTTAGTACTATGGAGTCCACGATTAGTAATTTTAAACGTTTTTCTAACGTATTTCCTAATAGCACACATTAATAAGCTTCTTTAATTAGAAAATTAATGCATTTATTAAATTTACAAAACTTATTCATTTTCATAATTAAACTTACTTTAACCTATTCATTTCCATTATAGAAATTTTTATTTTATATATATAAACTAACATATTTATAAAAGCATATAAATATACTGATTGTCTTATTTAAGAAACCTAACGTGCGCCTAAAACCGTATTTTAAAACATCTCCTTTACTACAAAAAGCATTTTGCTTTTTATTAACGTTTTTGCATGTTTCATGTCACTATAATGTGATGGATCGATATATTATGATTAAATTGATATATTATCGTAAGATTGAACAAGGAAACTAACAAGCTTGACCGACTTTGATCGGGATGAAAAATATATAAATATATACTCCCTCGTCCCGTTACAATCCGCATTCAACATGTGGATTAAGGAAAAATAATGATATAAACGTTGTGAGTGTAAAAGTAAAATAGTAGAGAGAATGAGTGGAGGGAATAGTAAATTATAATGGTGTTATGAGTATTAAAATAATGTATGAGTGAGAATGAGTAGATGGAATAGTAAAGATTTTTTGCCATTTTAGGAAAAGTGTGATTTGTGGCCAGGAACGCTCAAAAAGGAAAGTGTGTGATTTGTAATGGAACGGAGGGAGTGTATATATATATATATATATATATATATATATATATATATATATATATATATATATATATATATACTCCCTCCGTCCGCTTAGAAGATCTTTGCTATCAAGCTATGGCTGATTAAGGGGAGGGAGTATTATATTGAAGTGTTGTGAGTGTGAAATAAAATAGGAGAGAGAATGAGTGGAGGAAATAGTAAATTATAATGGTGTTGTGAGTATTAAAATAATGTAGGAGAGAGAATGAGTGGAGAGAATAGTGATTTAAGGTTTCCTTTTTAGGAAAGAAACAAAGTGTGAACTTTGTAAGCAGACGCCCAAAATGGAAAGTGTGAACTTTGTAAGCGGACGGATGGAGTATATATATTCCATCTGTTTTATTTGAAAAGATATACAATTATGTGTATTGAAGAGAGAGTGTAGTGTAGTAAATGTTATTAGTAGAAAAAGTGAGATAGTAGAAAAAAAGTGAGGAAACAAAATAGTAATTTGATAATTATTATGAGTATATCAAGTGAGTTTCATAAATAAAAAAAAGTATTAAAAAAAAAAATCCATTTTGGTTGTGTGTCTTTTTAAATGAGACACCCACAATGAAAATTTGTTTATTTTCGAGTTGGACGGAGGAAGTATATTTTAATATTATAAATCATGCTCCTTCTGATAAGTAAATGTCGCATTTTGATTTTTTTGGTCAACTAAGCTAATCATTGACCAATATTTATTGACAAATTATTTATCTTTATATTAATACATGAACCACCTTCTAACAAACTTACTAACTGCCCTATATCAAACAAGTAGAAAGGCTTAAATGACCCTGTGCATCGTGATTGAATGTGTCAACCCCATTCACCAAGATTTGATGCGGTAACATAACTCCAACATTTTACTAATCGGTGATTGATCTCACCGGCCTTGTTTGTAGTTGCCGCAAAGACAAACCATTCTTGGTGTAATATTTGAATCTTTATCTTCAATACCCCTCCCACAAGTTAAAGGTATGAAAGGATTGAAAACCTTTAACTTGGAAAGAAAGAACCAACAGAATCTTTGCCAAGTGCTTTAGTAAAGACATCTGTCAATTGAAGTTTGGTGGAAACATAAGTGGGAAGAATAAGCTGATGTTGAACCTTTTCTCGTACAAAGTGACAATCAAGCTCAATGTGTTTGGTCTTGGCATGATAAATAGGATTAGAGGCAATACTTATAGCAGCAATGCTATCACAATAGACAGGGATAGACAAAGAAGCATGCACATTGAAATTACCCGATCTTTTTCGCGCGCGCGGGCGCGGAAAAGGCGGTTGTCGTTCGCGGAGGGGTTGGGGTCGGAGACCTCGCTTCATGGGAAGGAACAAAATGAGGAGTCGCGCACGCGGTTTTTGTATTTTGAGCCCAAACGTTGAGAAACGGCTTTTGGTTAAAAGGTGTCGTTTTATTGATAGCAAAAACTTAGGAAAAGACTTTTGAAAAAGGGGATCATTTTTATTGGCAGAAAAACGAGTAAAAAGCTTTTTGTACCAGTAGATTGTTAGGTTCGGAGGTCGTTACGTTTGGGTGGAGTATGACGAGATCGCCCGAAACGCCTCGCATGACGAGTCTTTTACCTTTCTCGAAATCGTGTGTGTGTGTGTGTGTCTTTTGAAATGGGGGCTTGAATGACAAGCTTAATCTTGGTTTGAATGACAAAAGTTGATTAGGTGACTTTGAAAAGACGAGCGTTTGAATGACAAACGCCGGTTTGAGTTTGAAAAGAGCGTTTGCGTGGCAAACGTCGACTTTGAGTTTGAAATGAGCGTTGCGTGGCAAACGTCGACTTTGAGTTGAAATGAGCGTTTGCGTGGCAAACGTCGACTTTGAGTTGAAAAGGAATTCGAAGGTCGAACTCCGTCTTTTTGAACCGGGCGAGTCATTGTTAACGATTTTTACGGGAAAAATGTGTATTAAATGATTTTAAGTGTCAAATGGCGGCTTGGAGTTTGAAGATGAGCGTTCGGAGGCCGAACGTCATTTCGCGCGTTTTGAAAGAGAGTTCGACGGACGAACTCCGATTTTGAACCGGGCATTACATTGTTGGGAACGGCGATTTTTACGGGAAAATGCGTATTAAATGATATGATCAACGAATCGGGTTGCGACTGACTTTGAAAAGTAAATACTATCACAATCCAAACGGATCGGACTTGTAAATGACATGATTTAAAGCGGTGTCAACGGAATCAAACGATCCGGATTCGTAAATGACGATCGACGAGGCCAAACGGCTCGGATTCGTAAATGACGATCGACGAGGCCAAACGGCTCGGAATTGTAAATGACGATCAACGAGGCCAAACGGCTCGGAATTGTAAATGACGATCAACGAGGCCAAACGGCTCGGAATTGTAAATGACATAAAAGTAAACGGAACGGGTCGGAACGCCGTTTTAACCGTGATTACTTCTCTTACGGAAAGAGAAGAGGATCGAGGGGCTAAAACGTATCGGACCCCGTTAGACCGGAGGCGTCTACATTTTGATAACGACGTTCGAAACAGCTTATAGCACCGGCGCGTAAAACCGAGACTAACGGGGAGATTTAGAGAGAGGAGTTATACCTATGGCTGTAGTGGTCGACTCCTTTGGCTCGGGAGGTGTGTACGGGACACGGAAAGTGATTCGAAAGGTTGTTTCGAAGTTGTAGGGTGCGTATTTGATCGAAATACGAAGGTTTCACGCGAATCGAGACGTAACGGGAGCTCGGGAGGGGTGAAACCATTTGGACCGTGGGGGTGGTGATTTTTGGTGTAAAATCCTCTTTTTTCGCTTTGACACCATTTCTATTTATAGGTGAAATTTGCGTAGGAGTCCTGGACGGACTTGGCCCGAATCCAGGGGGTTTTATGGGTATTTTGGGAATTTGAAGGACTTTCGGCAATTTCGTAAAATGTGCACAGTGAGTCCCACTTGACTTCGCTTGCAAACCAGGGGCATTTTGGTCTTTTCTCTTTCAAATTGATTGAAGCGGGTGACTAGAGGGAGGCCGCATGGCCGCCACGTGCCCTCCGAGTCACCACCGAGGTGGGAAGTTTGTTCCCGATCCCGGCTTTGTCCGTTTTTTAAAATAACAAATCGGAAATGTCCGAAACGCCCGAAAAGTGCCTGAAAATGCTGTGTGGAAAGCCATACTTTTACGTGAGATGTCACGTGCTAAGTATTGGTTCGACGTCGGGATGCACGGCGCAGCCCCGGACGCCTCAAACCAGGGCACGGCAACGGAGAGTTTAACGAAGTTTCGTTAACCTGGGAGCCGCGCTAACGGATTTCGGTTAACTTTCCGACGGATTTGGACGATCCTGGATTTGGGTACTTACGCTTAGCCCTCGCCGACGTCTCTCTCCGAAGGAGGCGGGGTCGTTGAAAAGATAAGGATCCAAATCGGGATGCCTTACTTTGAAAGAGACTGGGCGCCACTGGCCGGACCCTTAGCGAAAAGGATTCCTACGTATCCCGAGCGGAATCAAGCCGATCGTAGTTCGAAAGGGCAAGGGCCGCGCACGGGACCTCGACCGAGCGAGACTATTAGGAGGCGTCCGAACTGGATGAGACCATTCGCGGGTACATGTACCCGAATGGAGACCGTTAGGAGGCGTCTCGAACCTCGAGAGACCATTCGCGAGGTATCGGAACCCGAATGGAGACTATCGGGAGGCGTCTCGAACCCGAGACTTCGAAACCTTCGAGGGCGCGCGGCGCCTCAAACCGGGTTGCTATGCCGACGAGGGCGTTCGTGCCTTGGAAGCCGGGCTTATTGCCGCGCTTATCCCGCCGGGATGAAGGCGTTCGGAGCTTACCCGGACGGCCGAAGAGGGATTGTTGCAAGGCGTTCGTGCCAGGGGTTCTGCTTATTGTCGCGGCTGGAGAGATGACCGCTTGCAAGGCGTTCGTGCCTCTCGGGTTCGGGCTTATTGCCGCGATGAGATGACTCGCTTGCAAGGCGTTCGTGCCTGGGTTCGGGCTTATTGCCGTTGCCGGTGAGATGACCGTTTGCAAGGCGTTCGTGCCTTGGGGCTCGGGCCATTGCGCGCCGAGAGATGATCGTTGCAAGGCGTTTCGCCTGGGGTTCGGGCTATTGCCGGTAGAGATGATCGCTTGCAAGGCGCTCGTGCTCGGGGTTCGGGCTTATCGCGCGCCGAGATGGCGATTTGCAAGGCGTTCGTGCCTTGGGGTTCGGGCTTATTGCTGTTGTCGATGAGATGACTGGCGAAGGTCTCGATAAGAGAGGGGAGGTCGGACCGCAGGCGACTTGTGATACTGCTCCCGGTGGAGCCGAGACCACGATACAGGGCTGACCCCAATGCTTCAGTGAGCACCTTTTTGATTTTCTGCATTTGATAGTAGCATTCTGCACATGATGCATCTGTACTTTCTGTTCGCTTCGATGATTTTTCTCGGTTTCGCAGTATCCGGCCGTCACGTATTAATGAGGCCATGAGGTTGGTGGACGGGTGGTTCGCCACGCCAGAGGCTCGTGGAGTTCATGCGGTGCGCCTCCCTGAGGAGCGTGACGTCCGCGATCGGGGGCCGTCTAGGCCGAGGTTCGCCCGCTCCCACACCGGCGGGGAGGACTTCACACAGGTTCGCGTTCGCGGGCGGAACGGGCCTGGATTTGGAGCTCCTTCTTCTCGCGCACTCTGGGCGCGAGAGGGGGAGTCCTCGAGTTCGCGCACTCCGAGGAGGCCCTTTGCCTATTCCTACGCCGGGAGGAGTTCGGCGAGTTCTCAGTTTGCTGATGCAGATCCAGCACGTGAGCAAGACGTCGAGTGTACGGATGTGACGAGCAAGGACTCGTGAGTAGTCCCCTTTATCGCTTTCTTTCTTTACTATTTTGTTTAGACAAAATGCATGTATTTGTCAGAACAAATTTTTGATTTGAACCGTATTTGCAAAAAGGCGCCCTGCCAAGGCGGAACTCAGTACTTCGCATATTTATTCTCGTGATCACCTTCAGCTATTTTCTAAGCAAATAAGCAAATAGGTTAATCAAAAATAAATAAAAAGGAGAAATGCATTAAAAATTGAACGGGTCAAAAATTAAGCATGTATGCACTAATTTTTAATTATTTGCACCGCTGCACGAGCCCTGGGCGAAAGTGGATATTGACATCAGTTGAATGAAATCGTAAGGTGCACGCGTATTTCATAAGAGTGAACAGGCATGGTTTGGAAATGTTTCCAACTTTAAGGCTCGGTCGCAGAGTTGACCAAGTCAACCGGCAGAGGAGTCCGGGACTAGAATTGAATTTCCGCATTCTTTAAATTGCAGCTTTCAAACTCTTTGCAATTTGTAAGAATTGCGCATTGTTTTTGCTCATTCCGGGCTGAATTCTTTTCCCTTTCTTAAGGTTTTCTTCACCTTCCGACATGGCTCCCTTTCCCAAGTTATCGTCTCGATGCAAGAGCCGATATTTGGATAACTTTCGCCGTGGGTACGGAACCACACGAGGCGTAACAAAAGGTTTTTCGAAGGTCGTTACGGGATTAAATCTGTTTGGGCTTTGAAGGAGCTCATGCCGATTGGGATCTTTTGAGAGCCGCGTCTCTGGTTCGGGACGTAAGGAGGAACGTGTACGGCTTTTCGTACAACGAAGTCACTCCTACGTTTGAAGATTTCCGGCCATTCGGGAGGACCTCGAGACTGAACAGCCTAGTTCTTCCGTATGGCCGGTGGCATGGCCACCGTTGAGAAGCTAGTGTCTTTGTTGGGTATCTCGGGAGAAGCATGCGGGATGCCGATACAGATACCGATTACGTTGACATTTCTGGATCGCCCGAGGGATTTGCACGGAGCCGTGTGGAGCGTCTTTTTCGTGGGACGCATTTGCTCGTGCGCGATTGCTACTCTGTTCACATTCACGTCTCGGTGTGTGCCATCATAGTGTACTCGGACCTCGGTGAGGCAAAGGCCGGAGTGGGGAGACATCGTGCCGCCGGTCTTGGGGCGAGACGTTCTCGGGCATGTGCCTGACGGCGACCGGCACCCGATACATGCTGGGAGGAGTCCCGCTGGCGCCGACCATGTGGTTGAGGGAGAGGCCGCAGATGATGCCCGAGGTGCCAATGTCCCGTGACGCTGGGTCTTTCTCGCGACGTCCTTCCGGTGATAGGAGGTAATCAGCCGAGCCGGAGCCTCGATGGCCGCATTTCGCACGCATCACTTGCGAGCAGTGGGTTCCCCATTGGAAGCTGCGCATTTGTGGACCGCTCAGGAGGGTCTATTGATCGTCGAGCGTTCTGGGGTCGTCTCGACGTCTTTCTATATTCCATCATTGGTTCTGCGCAAGACGGGCCGGGAGCAGTGCCACCGATCGATCCGAGTTATGCCGCTACTGAGGCGGACTCTGCGGATGGAGGATCCTTCGACGCTATCGGGCCGATCACCCGTGGTGGCAATATACGTCCTTTCCCGCTGTGGTTCTCTTTCACCGGAGAGATGGCACCGTTCGTCGACGCAAGATTCGAACCTGCATGAAGAGTGTATGGGAGACACATATGGCTCTCTTGTGGGAGACGGAGCGAGCCGCTGGGTGCCGATCACCCGGACAGCCGACCTCGAGGAGGACAGAAGCGAGGGCTAACCCCGGGAATCGTATCGGCGATGCCATGGCCGATTATGTGGCAAGTGCCGATCGGGAGGCCAATCAAAGCACTATGATGATGGCTCGAAGCGAGGCGGCTCGAGACAGAGCCAGAGAAAGGATCGCGCTGGACAGCCACAAGCTTGACGGAGGCGTCGGGAAGCGGTCCCCGAGCCAGTAGAAGGCCTACCGGAATATTTCCTGCGAAGGTGAAGAACACTCGCCGGGGAAAAGGGAAGGGGAAGAAGGATGAAGGACCTAGTACGGAAACTAGGTCGACCTTGCCGCCCGTGAGTATCCACCCATTATCATTGGCACATTAATTGATTAATGTTTTATTGTAGTTTTGCTAGCGTGTAGCGAGTCAAGAGTTGACCGTGCTTGAACTCATCAAAGAATGTTTTAACCGTTATGAATTTGTAGGTTAAATGAAAAGAGTTTTTCAAACACAAGCAATTGATGCTTATTGTATTTTTTTTGTTTTTTTAGACCGAACCAAAGACGGGCCGCCTACGTTCCCCTTTTACAATTAGACTAAGGGGCTCAGTCACCGTAGTTCGACACTTTAGGTGAATTTGAGAAAAACAAAGACAAAAGAAGTGCGACTCGTTTTTTACCCGGATCATTAGCGGGAATGTATCCAGTTGGGTATTACTCTTTAGCACTTTAATTTACCGAGGGGACGGTGTATGGGAAGGTGAGTTGACTCGTGCTCTTCCTCAAACGAAGTATTCGCGGAGCTTGCTTCCGTCACGGGGTTAACGAAAGGGTTTCCGTCCAAGTCTCGCTAGCTTCATGGCTCCTCCGTGAGAAGATTCTTTGTACCACGAACGGTCCTATCCGTAGGCTCCCCACTTTCCGAGGGATCGGGTCCGCGTAGGAGGCTTTTCCTTTAGCACCAAGTCGCCTTCTCTCGATGTCTCGGATCTTGACTTTCTTGTCGAATGCTCGTGCCATTCTCGCTCCGGTAGGCCTCGAGTGTGTTCCATGGCTTTCAATCCGCACTCGTCGAGTAGAGCAAGTCTGTCGTGACGGCTCGTAGCCATTCGACTTCATTGATCCCGTTTTCCAAGAGGACTCCTGAGGGATGGAATTTCTAATTCCACGGGTAACATCGCTTCCATTCCGTAGGTAAGTGCGTAACGGAGTCTCCCCGTGGCGGTTCTCGATCGATGTTCGGTATCCCTGCAGGGCTAGATGTAGCTTTTCGGGCCACTCCCGACCTCTCGGCGGTCATCTTTCCGATTATCAAGGCGAGAGTCTTGTTGGCCGCCTCTACCGCACCATTGGTTTGTGGTCCGTAAGGAGAAGACCTGGGTGACGTGTGACTCGAATTCGGCCGTAGTTGGTCACAATCTCCTTCAAAGCGGGTCCCATTGATGCTGAGATGATCTTCGCTCGGGCACTCCCGTACCCAAGGTGACACACGATGTTCTGCTGACTGAACTCGGCCACCTTCTTAGAATTCAAGCACTCGTGACGATCCGGCTTCTACCCATTTCGCTGGGTGAAGTAGTCGACCTGCGACTAAAATGAACTTCGCGACCATCAAGCTTCCCTCGGAGGAGTGATTCGCTGATGACGTCGCATCTCCCCATGTGGGCAAAAGGCGGCGTAGTCACGCAATGTGGTTCGCGAGCGAGAGGACGTGATTGGAGGCTTGGAGCAACCGCGACATTTGCTCGTGCAGCTCTTCCGGACGGAACCTTCGATGCGCCTGTTTCATTGAGTATCCAATACGTATCCCATACTGAGAATGATCTCATACAATGCCTCCTATGCGTTCATGCGCGGACCAAGCAGTGTTCCGCGTTAACTTCTGTTCATTTTGTAGCTCTGCCGGGCTTTTTCTTTTGCTTCTCTACACACCGAAGGAGCGGTCCTCGTGGCTCTTTCTTGTACAACATACCCCTGCACGACGAAAATGGGATGCCGTGCGTTTTAATGCCACTCAGTGTTTTTGGCTTTGATCCCTTCTTCAGATGCTTTCCATCTTCACTTCAGAAGGAAGCTTCTCCGCTGGGAGGTAACTCCGGTAACTGACTGTACCGTGGTTCGTCGATCGTTTCTTTTTCTTTTTTTCGATTTCACAAAGAATAGGCGGGTGTTTCCCGTCCGCCTATTCCCGAGGGGTTTTACCGCTTTCCCTTCGAATTTCGACAAGATAGGCGGTAGGGTCTGCTGCAAAGGTGCCTCGCGAAGCGGTTGCCTCCGTCTCGGCAAATATGGAAAAGAGATGTCCCTCAACCGAGCAATGAGCTCCTCCATGTAATGCGTGGTACTTCGAAGGCCGGAATTCTACCGTCTTTCCATTTGTTGGATACTTGATTGATGATCAATGCCGAGTCTTCCATATACATCCAGCCTCTAAGATGTTACGCTCGAGGGCGGCTTTCCAAACCTTCGCCACGAGCTTCGTATTCTGCTGCATTGTTGGTTGCTTCAAAATTCAGCTTGATGGCTGTAACAACCCTAACCCTAGGCACTATTTTAGCATAATATTAATTTCTTTTAATATTATTATTAATATTATGTGTTCATTTTATATATTTGATTTCTTATATTAGGTTGAAATGATTGGGAAATTAAATAAAGCATCTTGGGAGAAGTATAATAATAGAAATGGACAAAATAAATAAAATGTGGGTAGTTAGATTTATTTATGTGGAAAAGTGGAAAGCATTAGTTTTGGAAATGGGGGGCCATGCTCTCCCCTTGATTTCCTCCTCCTTTTCCATTATTTTCAACTCCTCCCCATACTTCTTATACTCCTCCCATACCTTTTCCATCATATTCTTCACCTCCTCACTCTTACTTCCTCCTAGCAAAAAAATTCTCCATGGAAACCTCCTTCCAATACCTTCCTTCCAAAAATGGTAGTTAATCCAATCCTTCTCCATTTTATGATCCGGGTGTACTTCCATGTTCGTAGAGGCAAGGGGAATGCATCAAGCTAGAGAAATCATAGTTTCACCTCATATCTCTAAAAGTAAGTTATTATGACTTTTTTCTAAATATTGCACATTTTATGTGTTAATCAATATTTTTTGAAAAGAAAAAGGATGTTGTATTTTTTAAACAAGGTTATTTGAGTAAATTGGGTTATTCAAGGTTTAATGATTTTTAGTTATGAGATGATGATCTAAGTTGAAGAAATGAGGCTACAATAAGTGTAAATGTTAGGAGTATATATCAATGGGGTTGAAAGAAGTAAAATAGGATGGGGTAGACTTTAATGGTATGAGTTAGTAAGACTCTTCCCTTCTTTAAATGTTCATAAAGATTAAATGTTGTTATTGTTGTTTTAATGACTAGTTGATGCTTGGGAAAACCTTCTTGGCTTGAGGAAATTGTTAGTTTATAGAAAATGTTGTAATTCATGGAAGTGGTAATGATCTAGGTTTAGAGCATGATACTTTGGAGATTAAATGAGTTAGAGGGAAGTAATAAAGTTAGAAATTTCCTTTAAGTTCATAAATTAGAAGGCACTTGGTTGGAACATTTGGTTTTTGGGAATTTGTTGTTGTTGCTGCTGCTATTGCCTGTTCTGGGCCGAGGCACGAGTCGTGCCCCTTGGCACGAGTCGTGCCCTTGGCCCAATCGTGACCACGAGTCGTTCCTAGGAGGTCCAATCGTTCTGAGTGGCTTTAGGGAGTGAGCACGAGTCGTGACCTCAGGCACGAGTCGTGCCATGTGGGGGGCACGAGTCGTGCCTTGAATAATAGGAAGTCGTGCCCTGTTTGGGGACGACAGAATCAGTGTAAGGTTCAATGGGCACGAGTCGTGCCCTGGGGCACGAGTCGTGCCCTGGCCTGGTTTATCACATCAACTTTAGAGCTGTTCAAACCTAATCAAACTCGAACCAAAATGAAATCTCTTTAACCTAGATTAAAGTAGAATACTTTGGCTACACAATGACATCTTAAGTGATCAAAATGGAATTGTGGAAGTAGTTTAAATATTGTTCGGAAAACTGATGATAAGCTTGATTCGTAAATTCTTCGAAGGGGTTCAAACTTGGGAATTTGATCTTAGATTTTTATTAAGATATTTCAAGGTTGTATAATGACTTAGTAGAAATGGTTTAGGGTACGTGGTGACCTTACTTGCTCCTATACCTTTGGGATTTGTTTGAAATAGTGTAGAAACTATAGGTTTCACTATTGCGTTAAGTGGAAATGTGTATGTATCACCTGGTGGTATTGTATCCCAATGGTGGATTATTTGGTATATGGTTGTATGGTATCCCGCTTGTGGATTATTTGGCTTGTTGCTCGTATTGTATCCCGCTTGTGGATTATATGACATGTTGATTATATTGTATCCCTGTGGATTATGTGGTTATATGGATACCTTCCTTATATTCATTAATGGTATTATGCATAATGTATTAAATGAACCGTTGCACTATGGTATGGATTAGCATGAGTATATTTTACCATGTTGTTATATTATTATCCCTTTTTGTGGATTTATTTCAAGTATCTATTATGTGCTTGAACGTGTTGATATTCGGGGTATAATGGAATTCAATCAATTATTGATTTGTTCTATAAGTGATTGAAGGTTCATTATACCTGTGGACCGTTCCCCTCTCGTGGCCACAGAGTGGGTGTGCTAACGACCGTATTGACCCAAAAAGCTTTACAGTACCGTCGCGATTGGTGATTAGGGGAATGCTTCCGTATTAAGCCTAAAGCTTTACAAGAGCGATATTATTGTTGGATACTCGATATAGGTATCTTTTCTTATATGGATCTCCTGAGTATGAGTCCTATAAGAGGTGAATGTGTCGGAGGCGCTTCACCAAAGAGAGGAGTTTCACTCCCACGTCGTACGACTCTATTTGTTCGTACGGGAAAGGTAAAATGAGGTAACGTAAGGTGTTTACCGCTTTCATAATGTGTTATGTGCTACCATGCTATGTGTGTTGCATCTTGTTGGGCATATTGTCGCATTCATAATAGCTTATTGAGATTTATTCTCACCCCTTCCCTTTTACTCGCTTTAGATTGTAGCCGAGACAGTGACCCGAACCAGCGAGGCCGGGAAGGAGTTTGGACTCTGCTTTTGGGACTTGTCCTGGATAGGTATATGAGTGGGTTGTCGGAAGTCATATTTAAGTCTTACTCTTTTATAAGTTGTAAGGAAAACTCTTTGTCAAACAATGATAATTAGGATTTTTCAATGTAATTAATCAAGTATGGGTATTAAAGTATTGTTTAAATTCCTCCAAGTGGAGATATTATTATTTGATTTTGTTTATGGAAATTTTAGAATTGGTTTTCTTGTAAAGGCAAATAAAGGTTTTAAAAATTTAAGATGGGTTTTCTTAGTTTGAGCTTCTCAAGCTCCTGACACGCGTTAGGTCCCGGTTGGGGTGCTCACAGCTGTATCGTAGCTTAGTTTAGAGGTCAAGGGTAGATGTCTAAACTAAGGGGGAATGTGTGGAAATTGACGCTCGAGTGTTTAATGCAGAGTTCGTTCTAATGGCCGGAAGCAATAAGGATCAGCGAAAGGTTCTAGAAACCGAAGGAGATACGGGTATAGGTGGAATTCGTGATGAAGAGATGATGAAATTATTTAGGATGTTTGTACAGTAATATGGAGACTAGAGGATCGCCCGAATCAACCTGAGGGATGTCTAAGTGATGGATGGGAAAGGTTTGTGAATATGAATCCACCGAGTTTTAATGGATATCCGGGTCCGTTAAAGGCAGAAAAATGGTTAGAAAGAATGAACAAAATCTTTGAGGTTATGGAGAGTCGCAACAAAGAGAAAGTTAGGTATGCCGTTTTCAAACTTGAAGGTCCAAATTGATCGCTGGTGGCAAAATTTGAAGTGGAAGTTGGGAGCGGGATCATACGCCCTGCATTGGGATAATTTCACTCAACAGCTCGAGGACTATTTCATTTCAATGGTTACAAGGGATAAGAAGGAGATTGAATTCTTAGGACTAAAACAAGTGGAACATGACGTGGATCGCATTCAATGTTTGAGGAATTAGCTAGGTGTTGCCCTCATTTGGTATCGCATGAAGTGAAAAGGGTTCAAGTTTGTAACAGGTTTGAGGAGTGAGTTTAGGAAGAAATTATGGGTTGATAGTTTCACCGATTATCGACATTCATAGATAGAGCATATAAGGTCGAGAAGGACATTGAGGAAAATAGTGGAAGATCCGGAAGTGGGATTAGAAATAAACCAAAGTATCTAGGACAAGGATCCAAAATCACTAAAGGACAATCAAGGACTTCAACTTCAGGAGTATGAGAGGAGAACTTGTTGTAGCCTCTTCGTCAAGGCCAATATCAAAACAAGATGGGATGATTTGTAAATTTTGCAAAAAGATGGGTCATTCTCAAGACAAGTGTTGGAGTAAGCAAGGGAAATGCTTGAAGTGTGGAGAAATGGGTCACTTTAGGAGGAATTGCCCACGAGTGCAGCCGAGGACGAGCTTTAAGCGGCGGTCACCCAGTGGACGACAAAGAGGTGGTACCAAAAGAGATAGCGAAGGGGAACCGAAAGAGAAGGTCTCAAGTGATCGAGCGTGTGTTTCTGGGTCCAGGAAAGATAGATTCCTCAGAGTCACTAGAGGTAAATTTCCTGTCTCGAAGTAGGGTCATATTTTATAGATCCTGTTTCATATCATTATGTGTGGCATAGTGTTTTGCTTCTATGTGGCATACATTGTTTGAGATTTGTTCGATTGTTAGAGGATTCTCGCTCTTATGAGAGAATACCTCGAACCTCCTTGGTTTACCACGATGGTGATGTGGTTATGGCTGAGCATGTATTGCAGTTGATTTGGTATGATTATTAATTTATGATGTTGAGATATACTTGACCTGGAGGGTTAAGTAGTTGTTATGCATTGGTAGATTATCATAAGAAGTGAGTCTTCTTTTCGTGCCTAAATTGTTTACATTGGTAATTGATTCGATGAACCTTTATGTGATACTCTTGTTATATAAGCATTAAAGACAGAAAGTTTTGGTTAAAAGTGTGAAGTATATTGGTATGTGTTAGACTTGCATAAGAAGTCTTTTTAGAAATTTTACGTGTTAGTTGTGAGTAGATGGTAATTGTGTTTACATCAAGTTACCTCATGTGTTGATTCTAAGTATGATGATCAGAATTTTAAGCCTTAGTTTGATGGCTTTATGGTAATTATGATTGATGAACTCCTTGGGTATTTAACGTTACGAGAGGATCATAAAGATAAATCGTGAGTTGTGTTAATTACCTTTAGTGGGGATTCATAGCTTGAGAAGTTTAGCAAATGTGAGTTGGCTCGCAAAAAAAAAAAAAAATTTACATTTTGAGTTCTAAAGTCTTAAGCTTGGATGTTCCCTATATCTTACTAGGATTGTGTTCGTGAGTTTTGGGGTTGGCAAGTGCTACCGAAGGAAATTTTAAGGAATTCTTGAAAAACGAAAGATCGTTGCTTTAGTTAACTCTAATGGATGTATAAATGGTGTAGGATGTAATCAGGATGAATCATATTGATAGAGTTGGAGAATAGATTGGCTATAGATCCAATCCTTACCTTACCTAATGAATGTGAGGACTTTGTGAAATTCTAAGTGCGTATTAAAGGAGAATTAGGTTGTGATATTATGAGAATTGGAAAAGTAATAGCGTATGCTTCGAGGAAGTTGACTTAGATAAAGTGGAATTTCCATACACCCTACCGAGAGTGGTTACAATTGTTCTTCGTTAGTTAAGGGAACCTTATCTTTTGAAGCTTCCTTTTGGGATCGTCACAGATACTAAGAGTGGGAAGATTTAGTTAGTCGGAAGGGAGAGATTGGAATACTATTCTAGATTCTTGAAAATAGGTTGTGTGTGGTGTGATGGACTTTCTTTCAAGTTGAGAAGTTAATTAAACTTAGCAAGTCTATGTAATAACAGCTTTTAGTTTAGCATTGGAACGGGTACGTACAAAGCTTGATATGGACAAATTTATTTGTATGATCCTTCGTATTTATGGAGTTCTTCAATTAATGATGTTTAGGAGGATTTGACACATGTGGGGAAAACGTTAAAGAGTTATTAGAATTACAACTTCGGGAGTAAATCCTAGAATAATTTGGGTTGTGAGAATGTATAGAAGAATCATGACATTTAGGAAACCTGTTTGAAGGTTGTAATTCAAAATGCTTGGGAGAGTAACCTTTGTTATTGATCCTCCAGGTGAGTCTTTTAAAATTCGACGAATTTTCTTTAAGGGGAGTGGAATGTAACAACCCTAACCCTAGGCACTATTTTAGCATCATATTAATTTCTTTTAATATTATTATTAATATTATGTGTTCATTTTATATATTTGATTTCTTATATTAGGTTGAAATGATTGGGAAATTAAATAAAGCATCTTGGGAGAAGTATAATAATAGAAATGGACAAAATAAATAAAATGTGGGTAGTTAGATTTATTTATGTGAAAAAGTGGAAAGCATTAGTTTTGGAAATGGGGGGCCATGCTCTCCCCTTGATTTCCTCCTCCTTTTCCATTATTTTCAACTCCTCCCCATACTTCTTATACTCCTCCCATACCTTTTCCATCATCTTCTTCACCTCCTCACTCTTACTTCCTCCTAGCAAAAATCCTCCATGGAAACCTCCTTCCAATACATTCCTTCCAAAAATGGTAGTTAATCAAATCCTTCTCCATTTTATGATCCGGGTGTACTTCCATGTTCGTAGAGGCAAGGGGAATGCATCAAGCTAGAGAAATCATAGTTTCACCTCATATCTCTAAAGGTAAGTTATTATGACTTCTTTCTAAATATTGCACATTTTATGTGTTAATCAATGTTTTGTGAAAAGAAAAAGGATATTGTATTTTTAAACAAGGTTATTTGAGTAAATTGGGTTATTCAAGGTTTAATGTTTTTTAGTTATGAGATGATGATCTAAGTTGAAGAAATGAGGCTACAATAAATGTAAGATGTTAGGAGTATATCTCAATGGGATTGAAAGAAGTAAAATAGGATTGGGTAGACTTTAATGGTATGAGTTAGTAAGACCCTTCCCTTCTTTAAATGTTCATGAAGATTAAATGTTGTTATTGTTGTTTTAATGACTAGTTGATGCTTGGGAAAACCTTCTTGGCTTGAGGAAATTGTTAGTTTATAGAAAATGTTGTAATTCATGGAAGTGGTAATGATCTAGGTTTAGAGCATGGTACTTTGGAGATTAAATGAGTTAGAGGGAAGTAATAAAGTTAGAAATTTCCTTTAAGTTCATAAATTAGAAGGCACTTGGTTGGAACATTTGGTTTTTGGGAATTTGTTGTTGTTGCTGCTGCTATTGCCTGTTCTGGGCCGAGGCACGAGTCGTGCCCCTTGGCACGAGTCGTGCCCTTGGCCCAATCGTGACCACGAGTCGTTCCTAGGAGGTCCAATCGTTCTGAGTGGCTTTAGGGAGTGAGCACGAGTCGTGACCTCAGGCACGAGTCGTGCCATGTGGGGGGCACGAGTCGTGCCTTGAATAATAGGAAGTCGTGCCCTGTTTGGGGACGACAGAATCAGTGTAAGGTTCAATGGGCACGAGTCGTGCCCTGGGGCACGAGTCGTGCCCTGGCCTGGTTTATCACATCAACTTTAGAGCTGTTCAAACCTAATCAAACTCGAACCAAAATGAAATCTCTTTAACCTAGATTAAAGTAGAATACTTTGGCTACACAATGACATCTTAAGTGATCAAAATGGAATTGTGGAAGTAGTTTAAATATTGTTCGGAAAACTGATGATAAGCTTGATTCGTAAATTCTTCGAAGGGGTTCAAACTTGGGAATTTGATCTTAGACTTTTATTAAGATATTTCAAGGTTGTATAATGACTTAGTAGAAATGGTTTAGGGTACGTGGTGACCTTACTTGCTCCTATACCTTTGGGGATTTGTTTGAAATAGTGTAGAAACTATAGGTTTCACTATTGCGTTAAGTGGAAATGTGTATGTATCACCTGGTGGTATTGTATCCCAATGGTGGATTATTTGGTATATGGTTGTATGGTATCCCAGTTGTGGATTATTTGGCTTGTTGCTCGTATTGTATCCCAGTTGTGGATTATATGACATGTTGATTATATTGTATCCCGGTGTGGATTATATGGTTATATGGATACCTTCCTTATATTCATTAATGGTATTATGCATAATGTATTAAATGAACTGTTGCACTATGGTATGGATTAGCATGAGTATATTTTACCATGTTGTTATATTATTATCCCTTTTTGTGGATTTATTTCAAGTATCTATTATGTGCTTCGAACGTGTTGATATTCTGGGGTAGTAATGGAATTCAATCAATTATTGATTTGTTCTATAAGTGATTGAAGGTTCATTATACCTGTGACTGTTCCTCTCTGTGGCCACAGAGCTGGGTGTGCTAACGATCCGTATTGACCCAAAAAGTTTTACGTGACCGCTGCGATTGGTGATTAGGGGGAATGCTTACGTATTAAGCCTAAAGCTTTACAAGAGCGATATTATTGTTGGATACTCGATATAGGTATCTTTTCTTATATGGATCTCTGGAGTATGAGTCCTATAAGAGGTGAATGTGTGGAGGCGCTCACCAAAGAGAGGAGTTTCACTCCCACGTTGTACGACTTATTGTTCAGACGGAAAAGGTAAAATGAGGTAACGTAAGGTGTTTACCGCTTTCATAATGTGTTATGTGCTACCATGCTATGTGTTGCATCTTGTTGGGCATATTGCTGCATTCATAATAGCTTATTGAGATTTATTCTCACCCCTTCCCTTTTACTGCTTTAGATTGTGCTGAGACAGGTGACCTGAACCAGTGAGGCCGGGGAAGGATTTTGGACTCTTGCTTTTGGGACTTGTCCGGATAGGTATATGAGTGGGTTGTCGGAAGTCATATTTAAGTCTTACTCTTTTATAAGTTGTAAGGAAAACTCTTTTGTCAAACAATGATAATTAGGATTTTTCAATGTAATTAATCAAGTATGGGTATTAAAGTATTGTTTAAATTCCTCCAAGTGGAGATATTATTATTTGATTTTGTTTATGGAAATTTTAGAATTGGTTTTCTTGTAAAGGCAAATAAAGGTTTTAAAAATTTAAGATGGGTTTTCTTAGTTTGAGCTTCCCAAGCTCGGGACACGCGTTAGGTCCCGGATTGGGGTGCTCACAATGGCTATGGGAGTATGCTCGTCCTTGGGATCGAAAAGGAGCATTCCAATGCCATTCCCCTTCTTGTTGGCTGCCCCATCGAAGAAGAGTTGCCAGCGGTTTGCGCTGTCAAGTGAAAAGATTCCATCGTCCGGAAATTGCGGATCAGGACCCTTAGGTTCACTGCTCGGGAAGTCGGCAAGCTGATCTGCCATTACTCTGCCCTTTGTTGATTTTCTGACCATGTACTTGATGTCGAACTCAGCCAGGAAGAATGACCACTTGGCTAGCCGCATTGACAGGGATGGCTTGTCAAAGAGATATCGGACGGGGTCCACTTTGGAGACCAGGAGTACTGAATGCAACTGCATGTAGTGTTTCAATTTCCCGACTACCCTTACCAAGGCGGTACAAGTTTTCTCTGATGCTGAGTAGCTGAGTTCACTTCCTTGAAGCTTTCGGCTTACGAAGTAGATTGCATGCTCAACCTTGGAATCTTTCTGTTCTTGTGCCAGCATTGCTCCGATTGACGTGTCCTGCCACCGTCGATACGTGAGTAGTGGCTTGTCTTCATGTGGCGGGCACGGGGCACTGGGGGATTAACCAAGTAGGTCTTGATCTTCTCGAAAGCCGTTTGGCACTCTGAGTCCCATTTGATGTCGGCATTCTTTTCATCGGTTTGAACATGGGCTCGCAGAGATGTCAACCGGTTGATAAAGCGATTGATGTATCAAGTCTTCCCATGAAGCTCTTTACTGGTCGTGGTTTGAGGTGGCTTCATGTCGATGATGGCCTTGATTTTTCTCGGGGATCGTCTTCGATACCTCTTTCTCGTAACCATGTACCCCAAGACCTTGCCGCGCTTGACGCCGAAGGTGCACTTTGCCGGGTTCAACCTCATGGAGTGTTTTCTCGAGTCTCGTTGAAGAACTTCCTCAGATCCGTCATGTGCCGCATGTCCGATCCCTTGGAGTGGATGATCATGTCGTCGACATATACTTCGATTTCTTTGTGTATCATGTCATGGAAGAGGGTCAGCTGCACTCGCCGTAAGTAGCCCCAAATGCGTTCTTTAGACCGAACGGCATGACCGTGTAACGCATGTCCCCCACGGAGTGGTGAAGGCGGTCTGCCCGATCCTCCTGACATCTGATCCGGTTGTCAGATCCAAAACCCGTCCACGAAGGACTTTACTTCAAAATTTGCACGTGGGTGTCGACCAAACATGTCGATGTTAGGCAAAGGGGAAATCATCTTTAGGGTCGGCCTTGTTGAGATCCCGGAAATCTACGCAAAGATCCGACCTTTCCGTTGGCCTTCGTGACCGTCACGATGTCGAGAGCCAAGTCGGGTACTCAATTACTCGATGAAACCAACTCGGAGCATTTCCTCAATTTCTTCTTTAACTTGCAAGGACCACTCGCTTGATCTTGCGCAGCTTCGCTTGACAGGCTTGGATTCGGGATCCAGGGGAATTCTCGTGCTCCACGATTGAGGGATCGAGTCCCGGCATGTCCCGGTATGACCAGCGAACACGTCAACATACTCCCTGAGGAGGCTTATCGTGGCTTCTTTTTCTCGCATCGGCGAAGAAACCGCCCACTTATGTCTCTTTAGGCTCTTGCACCGACCCTAGGTTCACTTTGGTCATAACCTCTTCGGCAGCTTGGGCCCGGTTGTCCTCTTGGTCAACTACACGCCGAGAACTTCTTTAATGTATTGTTCGTTTAATGTGTCTCGCTTCTTTATCAATTGGATTATTAACGTCTTTTAAGTTGTTTGTTAACTTATCGCTTGTTAAAGTGGCAATGAGAGGATACTCCGAAAGGTCGACTTTTCATTAAACAAGAACGGGAATACATGATTGGCTACAACATTATAGTCCTCCGGCGTAAGGCCGTTGGATGACTCAGAGGACCGGACTCGACAAGGACCGACTCGAGGGTTTGAGACCGGGTTTAGGGAGATGTGGGTGCGGGCCCGCTTGTCTTCCACTCGCCTCGGCTTGCCCTTGGTCCGGTGAAAGTTACCCAATTCTTCAAATGGCATTGCCGGATGCTTGATGAGGGTGCGGGGATCGAGAGGCTTGGCTCCCGCCGTCCCTATCATGGCGATTATGCCGTTGCCTGAGCCCCGCCGATCAAGTTGGGCAACTCCATGACTTCTTCAAACGACTCGTAGAGCCGGTCCACCGAGAGCGTCTTCTATGAATTCCGGTTCCTTCGCTTTGGACTTACTGTCTCGAATGTGGCCTCGCGGCCGATCCGAACAACTTGTTTCCCACGGAGAGTACCTTGAGTTGCTCCTCCAAGTCTCGGGATTCCCTTGAATGTGTACTCATGCCGGACTGTGGTGGCAGCTTGGTCCAGTAGAGCCGTGATGTCGAGGAACGCTCCTTATCGGATTAGCTTTGAGTCCTCTCAAACGCTTGAGGTCCCGTGCTAGCCGTTCCATTCTTCCCGTAGTCTTGGTGCCGACTATCCCCGGCTTCTTTCTCATCTTCATCGCTCCACCGTCGGTCCCCTCGCTCCCGCTGTTTGCTCCGCCGTCGGCCCCGCTCGCTTCGGCCGCTCGGTCCCTCGCCGCTGCCGGTTCCTTGTTGGTCCCCTCAGCTTCGCTGTCGGTTCTGCCTCGGGTGAAGTAATGAGCGAGGTCAAAGCCGTAAGGTCGGAGGTTGGGTGTGCCGTCTGAGGTTCCCTTGCGGGCCGTCGCCTTGGTGCGGGCGAGCCTTTGTCTTCCTTGATGTCGCCCGGTGTTGGCACGTAGCCAAGCCCCCGGACCGTGGTGTGGTCCTTGACTTCAATAACTTGGTGTTGGCCTTGCAGCCTTTTGCCGAGCCCCGCCTCCCGGGATGAAGTTCATGAGTTTCATCATCCTCATGGCGGGAGGAATCTGGTCGTGAGACAAAGTGGAAGGTCCACGTTGCATATTTGGATCTTGGAGGTCTCCGTGAGTGAATCCACTAATGGCATGTCGTCATTATGCTTGATTTCCAATACCGGAATGTCGTTGGTGCCGGGTCCCCTTGGTGACACTGCCGCCGTAGACTGTGGTTAGCTCGTTGCCTTGCATGAACTTGAGGCACCGGTGAAGGGCGGATGCCACGCCATTGATTTGATGCAGCCTGTGGACGCCCAGATGGCCGTGAAAGTGATTGGAATGTCCAACACTTGGAATTCAGTGGGGATCACCCGCTTGCCGAACCGTATGTTGAGAGTAGCAACCCCGAGAACTCGTACGGGAAGTAGAGTCATAGGCCTCGACAGGTGGGATCAAGGCTTAAGATCTGGGCTTGATATCAAGGTGTCCATCATCTTGGCGGGCAAGACATTCATTCCGATCCTCCGTCCTACCAACACGCTGGGAAGGCGACGCCGTCCACTGGACTGTGATGTAGAGCGGCTCGTTGTGATCAGCCCCAAATTTCGGAAGGTCCAAATCGTGAAGGTGATAATGTTGCCATAGTGGATGTTGCCAATCATCTCGAATGACTTCATCTCGGGGTCAAGGCCCACTGGGACCATGGTACGGGCCAGGCTTTCCTCTAGCTTGAGCTTGTGAGGATAAGAGGAGGTGAGCAGAGACCAAAGGGAAATGTTCGCCCGAGTCTCGCTTGAGCCGAGTGAGGATCGGGTCCTCTTTCAAGGAATTTGCGTCTTCGGGCCGGCCGGATTGCAATTACGGCTCCGTCGGCTTTTTGGTGGCCTTAGGTGGTAATGCATGGATTTGACCCGATCGGGTTAGAACGCCGACATCGTTTGGTCCCTTCGAACAGCCGCTCCGAGTTGAGCCATAGTTAGAGGAGGATTCCTCGTAGCATAGGGCCACTGTCTTCCCTCAACTCATTGATTGTGGATGAATTCTCTGAGCTTCGGGCCTGACGGATTCTCGTCCCCAGATACCGGCTTAGGTGCCTCGCGGGAGGTAGCCTACAGCTTGACGCAGCTTGTTCGAATGTCGCGCACAACAAAGGTTGCTCGAATCGAACCGTGCGTTGCTAACCCTCCGGGGGAGGTTGAGAGTTCTCGGCTCAAGCGAACGGTCTCCTTGATCTCTTCACGGTATATCGCGTTCCTTTCCTTCTTGCCGAGCATACTCAGGGCATTCTGGAGTTGGGTCCGCGATACTCGTGGTTTGCTAGTTTTCCTCCACTCGGGGCCCAGATCAACCTTCTTGCAGCGGAACCTCGCGTCGAGAGTTAATGCCTCGCGTTTCTTCCCATGTGAGAATAGCGCTTCTTTGAACCGCGTGCGGCAGCCTAGGTAAACCTCCATCGGGAGAGTTTTCTCCTCTCGCTTTATCTCGAGTGGCGGGTATGTCGGAAGGTGAGTATACGGCTTCCCGAACATCTCGCCCATGTGACTCGGTTGCCGCCCAGCTGATCGTCTCGTAAACGAATGCCGTAGATCGTGGAATTTCCCGAGTAGTTGCTCGAGACGAATTTCCATCCTCCTCTTGTTTTTAAATAGACCTTCCTCCCCGAGTTGGCCTTTCAATTTGAGTGCGGTAATGATCCGTTCCCATCCTCCCAGACCCTCGGGAGTCCGGTTTTGTTGACTTCATGCCCGGCTTGGAAGAGAATGGTTTCATCGTCTTCATCGTCGCTTTCACGCAGAACTTGCTTTCCTCGGGAAGGTACGCGCCGGGATTCGTTCCGCCGTGTCGTTCCATCTCCTAGGTCATTGGGACCGTTGACCACCCTTGGTCGGCAGAGGGGTTGGATGAGAACAGACGGTAGTCGTGAAGTTGCCATGAGCAAAACTCTTGAGGTCGAACCGGTCTAGAGTGGCCTCTAGCTTTCTCGTCCGAAGCCGCCCGTGACACTTTAAGGGCTTGGTCCCCGTAGGTCTTTCGAGCTTGGTCTTCGTCCCAAAGACGACTTTCTTGAGCGGCTAGCTCCATGAGAGCTTTCCTTGCGAGACCTAGGCGCCTCCGTAGGCGCGCATCGTCCGGCTAGTGTCCGTAACCGTGATTACATTCAAATCGCCGAATGGCGGGAACACTTGGATTACATTGACGAAGGAAGTCGGATCGGGACATTCCATGCGGCCTTCCTTGATCTCGATCACCAAGAAGTTTGCCCATATCTCGCTTGATTGACCCCACGGGGTATTGAATTCTCGCAATGTTGACGGTCTCGTGATCTCGCTCGATCGCCAAGTCTATCAAAGCTAGCAATGACCGCGTGATGTCCGAATCCGGCCGTGACGACCGGGAGTAGAATCGAACCGAAGCATGTTGATGCCGAGGTGGTCATTTCCTCGTGTCGGAGGCCGACTCGCCTTGCGGGGAAAACTTTCACATGTTTTCGGTGGCCGCCGAAGCGTTCCCGAGGTTGATCTCGACTTGTAGCAGGTGAGGAGCTTGGTCTCCTTCGCCGTTGCCCTCGCCTCGCGGCGTTTGAGGGTATAAGCTTGACCGACGGCACGGGCCGATTGCCACCGGGCCGGTACTGAAGTAGGGATGAGCTCGAGCTCGCTTGGCCAAGGCCTCGTTTACCATGAGCAGCAAAGCCATCAAGGGTGACCTTGGTGTTACGTAATCCGATAACAAGGACCGGATCCTCGCTTCATCAGATATCCGGAATAGATGATATTGACGAAGTCGTCGTCCTTTACTTGATCGTAGGGATTCCTCGTTGCGTGAATCACGTGCTTCCAATTATCGGATAGCCGCCGTCGACATTGAGCTTGACAATTTCCATGGTATTGGAACCTTGGTCGTAGGTGACCCGATCGGAAGGAGTTCCGTCCTCAAAACCGAGCATGTGAATGCAGAGGTCTCGCTATGCGGGTCCGCCGCGTCCTCGACTCCGAGAGTCCAGATTCATCGTCATCTCGATCGCTCAATCCAGTGTAGGGACGTATTGCGTCCGGTTGCGTTGTTGGAGCAAAATAGGAAAATCTCGTACCCCATGCTTGAGAGGAAAGGCTTAGAGGGGAATCCCTCGTAGAGGACCTTTCCATACGACGGTCATACATGCCGAGATGAGTATGACGATACTTGTCGATCTTTATTACAAAGATCTCCTCACTGGGCAGGCCGTAGAATGAGTTTGAAGAATGCCGATGAATCTCTGAGCGGAGACAGGGGGTTTATGCGCCCGCATCATGGCGATGTTCGCCGTTTCCTTCCAATCCGCTCCAAATGTTGGAAACGACAGCTGAACTTGATGTATCGGACCGTCTGTGGTCCGCCCGCTCGAGTACGTTTACATAGTTGGCATCTCCTGACTCGAGGGATTCTCGATGAGATTTGCCCCGTAGTCCCTCGTTGATTCGAAGGAGGTAACCCCGGTGCTCGAGTGCGACACGCTGCCACTGCCTCGGCTTCGTTTCCTATGAGGAAACTATCCTGATGACTTCAAGATCTCCCCGCCGGTTAATGAACTTGACGCACCGATGGAGAGTGGAAGCTATGGCTTTCATGTGGTGTAGCCAAGGGCGTCCCAAGAGAGCCGTGAATTCGGATGGAATGTCCATCACGTGGAATTTTGCCGGCACCATTCGGGGTTTCGAACCGTAGTTCCAGAGTCACCGTCCCCGTGATGGGACAGACGAGTTGTCGTAGGCCTTGATAGTCCGAGTAGACGGTATCGATGGCTTTCATGGATGCGGAGAGCTCGCATCATGCCGAGAGGGAGGACATTAACGGCTGACCCGTTATCTACCAATACTCCGGAGTGATATGGTGTTGAGTTTGAGAGTGATGTACAGAGCTTCGTTGTGCCCCGAGGCGTCTCTCGGTAAGTCTTCGTCGCGTAACGTGATCATGCCGCCATATAGGCGGGAGTCGTAGATCTCGTCTCTATCCGTAGAAGGAGAGTCATCCAGCCCATCCGTTTCCCCGTCTTCCTCTTGCGAGGTAAAGCCTTCGTGGAACCTCAGGAGCGTGTTGAGGCCGCCCGTGGCGGTTGCCGCCCTTGGTTAGCACATTGATCGAGTGCGATTGCCAAGCCGACCTTGATCTTCCTTTGCCGGTCCGAGCCTCTAAGCCGGACAAATTGAATCTTGGCCGATCCCGCGGAGGGTTAAAGCTTCGACCGGCGCAAGATTACCAAGATCCGAGGTATTCCGGTGTCCCGTGGTCTCGACTCGGTTTCACTGGACTTTTCGGCTTTCCCACCCCCGTTTGCTCTAAAGCCGCATGGCCTCGGAGGCAAAGAGGACTCGGCCGAGTACAAGACGTAGTAGTCGAACCTCCCTGAGGGTTCTCCAAGTGTACCTACACCGGTATCTCCAAACCTTCGTATCTTTCTCTCGCCTGCCGTTGAGAGGATTTCTTCTTCTGTTTTCTCTGAGGATTGCTCCTGGACAGCTCGAGACTCGTACTCTGTGCAAAGTGAGTGCCGCAAACATCGTAGCCGATGTGGACATTAGAGGAGGATCCAAATGAGAGAGGCGGAGAAACGGGTTCTCGTGGCACTCTTCTTGGGCACCCACTCAATGGAATTCACGCCGTTATTGTTCTGAAAGGGATTCCCGATCGTATTGGGCCCACGGGGGCGCTCTAACTTGCCTTCTTCTATCAAGTTCGATTTCGTATCGTAACCCCAAACAGCTTGTCGCTGGTATGGCCGTGATACCGATGGAAGGCGCAGATTTGCTCTTGTCCGCATTGGCTACGGGAACTTTGGGTTTGTAATTGGCAACGGGCTTAAGGAGACCCTCCTTGATTAACCCTTCCAAAGATCTTGCTCGGTGGCATGTCCAACTTGTCGAAGTGTACGACATGTGCCGCTTCGAGTAGAACCGTTGCTTTGCGGGACTCGGGTTTCGTTACCCGACCGTTCGTCCCCGATGGACGTAGTCGATGCACGTATCTTTCCCTCACGGGGCCGCAGATTGAATGCACTGTTGAGCGGATTCTGTATGGCCGTGGCAAGAGCCAACTTTTCCTTGAGATCCTTCTCGAACCGTGAGCCGCATTGACCATGGCCCGAGATCCGGGAAGAAATTGTGACTCGATGAGAGTTCCGATGGACGGTCTTAAGCAGACTTGAAGATCCGCATCTGCTCGTCTTTGGAGAGTGGCTCCATGATCTCGGAGAGTTTCCACTTCCATCTCTTGTAGAATTCCCCAACACTTTCATCCGCTTTCGCTCGTGGTGATTAAGTCCTCGCGACTTGTTTCCCACTCTAAGTTGGATCTGTACTGCCTCCAGAAGATGTTACCGATCCGTTCCTGTGTGCGGCGATCCGCAGCTTGACCTCGAAACCATCGTAACGCCGAACTTTTGAGCGTATGCCGGAAGTGGTCGGCCATTTGGCCGGAGGGTTGCTCCTTTTGCTCTCATGCCGAGAACGTAAGTGTCGACGTGCGTTTGAGGACATTCGGTTCCATCGAATCGGTCCATCTCCGCATTCGAACTTGGCAGGAGAGGCGTGACCATTCCCTGATCTCGTGGATTTGAGCGTTTCCTCGCTTTGAGCCGCTCATGGTGGCTTTCGTGTCTTTCATTTGCTCGACCATCCAGCTAAGGTTGGGTCCAAGTGGTGGACCGTGAGGCTCGGCGCCGGTGCTACCACGTGAGCGGTAGTGATTGGAGGTGGAACGCTTGGTATATGAGCATATACGGGAGCCTTTTCGAATCAGACGGTTTGTCCCGGTGTTTAGGATTCGTGTATAGGCAACGGGACGAACCCGGGAGGATATTGAGGGATATTGGCATCCTCGAGATGGTCCAATGTGCGCCGGTGATATTGAGTGACGGGTGTAGCACCGGGCCGACCAAAATTGACAGGGGTTGCCCCGAGAGGTGGCAACATGGAGCCTAGGTCGGCTTCCTTGGCCGGAAGGCATCCCGTAAGTTGGCGGGGGAGGAACCCGATTGAAGGTTTGGTGAACTGGTTTTGGGAATCGTCATCCTCGACTGTGACAAAAGTACCGTCCGACTGGGATAGCCGCTATACCTCGCTCATTCGTAAGCCGTACCACGAAATTCCCGCCGATCTTCTTTCGCCTCTTGTGAACCTCACAAGCCCGAATGGCTTCCTCCAATGTCATATCTGGCACGGTGGCGGGGTCCTTCCCCGTCACGATTTCTCGGTGAGCTAGACATGTCGGAAATTCCGCCGAGGGAACCGAGGGAACCGAAGAACCGTCTCGACGCCGCCGTTACCGTGATCCCGGCAAGGCGCTCGACCCGGAAATCTGAACCACTTTCTCGCTCGCCGCAGTGGAACGAAAGGAAGGGTTTAGGCTTCGGAAAAGGGTATTTGGCTCAAGGTTTTCGGGCTTGTGCAATGTGCAGCTACCGATTAAAGTTTACTTAAAGCGCGTCTTCTCGTAGTCCTAATTGGTTGGAAAAGAGCGTGTCTTCTTTTTCGCAACTAATCCTAGAGCTCTAATCGCGGATCTCGTCACTACGCTTATAAGCCCCTCGTTTCCATTGTAGATCATCTTTCTCAGACGGACTATCCCGAGCGAGGTCCGATAAGGCAAGCGAGTTCCACCGACAAAGGAAAAAGTGAACTTAAGGCTAGCCGATCACGCAAACTTTCAACGTATGTGACGTACGGGCCACTGGTCGAAGTCAACGTCCTTAAGTTAAGGCGGGATCGTGCCAAAATTTGGGCATGACCTCTCCCGACTCGCTTGTGCGAGAGACCTTAGCTTTTTAGCGTTGGCCAAGTTGTGGCCGGCACGGTACATACGGCGAGGTTTGGTGACACGGCGTCACATTGAACCTTCTGGGTATATTTTTCGGCAGAGCTCCGCGTCAAAGTCAAGGCCGAAAAAGCTCAAGACTTTGGGTCGGGAACGACCTTCGGTCTAAAACTCTCGAGCTTGACTCTGAGCGGGCCCGGCGTGAAAAACATACACTTAGGCTTTATGACACGAGCTAAGCCAAAAACCAACCGGGTCTTGGACAAAGTGTGACACAAAGAGTGCATGGCTTACACGGGCTAGGATGGGATGTTTGGGACGACCCCGCGCGCCCGAAAGGTGTCCGGCACCAATCTGAGTGCAACCGATAAGGCCATCCCGGGTTAGGGGTTGTAGTGTGCAGCTGTACCGAGGCAAAGAAGTGCACGTGAAGTGCGGTGTTCCGAGGCAAGTGCGCGTAGTGTGCGGTCACTAAAATTCTTTTTCGAGTAAAACAGAGATTTTTCAGTAATGTGTCTTAAAGAATTTATGATGCACAGCTCAAAAGACAAAGATGAAAATCAAACATGAATGGGGATGCACAAACATGGTATGATTTTGGAAAGTTGACAATGTAATGCCTTTTGAAAAACCGTTCGAGGTTTAAAGGAACTCACACACACGAAAACGAGGAAGGGTAAACGAAAGTTTGACCCACTAAGGCTTTTAGAAAACATCGGTAGTTTTGAAAAAGTATCTAATCCCCACCGGAGTCGCCAACCGAAATTACCCGATCTTTTCGCGCGGCGGGGCGCGGATAAGGCGGTTGTCTTTCGCGGAGGGGTTGGTGTCTGAGACCTCGCTTCATGGGAAGGAACAAAATGAGGAGTCGCCACGCGGTTTTTGTATTTTGAGCCCAAACGTTGAGAAACGGCTTTTGTGAAAAGGTGTCGTTTTTATTGGTAGCAAAAACTTAGGAAAAGGCTTTTTTTGAAAAAGGGGATCATTTTTATTGGCAAAGAAAAACGAGTAAAAAGCTTTTTGTACCGTAGATTGTTAGGTTCGGAGGTCGCTTACGTTTCGGGTGAGTATGACGAGATCGCCCGAAACGCCTCGCATGACGAGTCTTTCTACCTTTCTCGAAATCGTGTGTGTGTGTGTGTGTCTTTTGAAATGGGGGCTTGAATGACAAGCTTAATCTTGGTTTGAATGACAAACGTTGATTAGGTGACTTTTGAAAAGACGAGCGTTTGAATGACAAACGTCGGTTTGAGTTTGAAAAGAGCGTTTGCGTGGCAAACGTCGACTTTGAGTTTGAAATGAGCGTTTGCGTGGCAAACGTCGACTTTGAGTTGAAATGAGCGTTTGCGTGGCAAACGTCGACTTTGAGTTGAAAAGGAATTCGAAGGTCGAACTCCGTCTTTTTGAACCGGGCGAGTCATTGTTAACGATTTTTACGGGAAAAATGCGTATTAAATGATTTTAATTTTTAAGTGTCAAATGGCGGCTTGGAGTTTGAAGATGAGCGTTCGGAGGCCGAACGTCATTTCGCGCGTTTTGAAAGAGAGTTCGACGGACGAACTCCGGTTTTGAACCGGGCATTACATTGTTAACGATTTTTACGGGAAAAATGCGTATTAAATGATATGCGATCAACGAATCGGGTTGCGACTCGGACTTTGAAAAGTAAATACTATCACAATCCAAACGGATCGGACTTGTAAATGACAGTATTTAAAGCGGTGTCAACGGAATCAAACGATCCGGATTCGTAAATGACGATCGACGAGGCCAAACGGCTCGGAATTGTAAATGACGATCAACGAGGCCAAACGGCTCGGAATTGTAAATGACGATCAACGAGGCCAAACGGCTCGGAATTGTAAATGACGATCAACGAGGCCAAATGGCTCGGAATTGTAAATGACATAAAAGTAAACGGAACGGGGTCGGAACGCCGTTTTAAACCGTGATTACTTCTCTTACGGAAAGAGAAGAGGATCGAGGGGCTAAAACGTATCGGACCCCGTTAGACGGAGGCGTCTACATTTTGATAACGACGTTCGAAACAGTTATAGCGACTGGCGCGTAAACCGAGATGGAACGGGAGATTTAGAGAGAGGGAGTTATACCTATGGCTAGGGTCGACTCCTTTGGCTCGGGAGGTGTGTACGGGACACGGAAAGTGATTCGAAAGGTTGTTTCGAAGTTGTAGGGTGCGTATTTGATCGAAATACGAAGGTTTCACGCGAATCGAGACAGAACGGGAGCTCGGGAGGGGTGAAAACCAGTTTGGACCGTGGGGGTGGTGATTTTTGGTGTAAAAATCCTCTTTTTTTTGGCTTTGACAGCCATTTCTATTTATAGGTGAAATTTGCAGTAGGAGTCCGGACGGACTTGGCCTGAATCCAGGGGGTTTTGTGGTATTTTGGGAATTTGAAGGACTTGCCGGGCAATTTCGTAAAATGTGCACAAAGGAGTCCGGCCGGACTTGGCTTGCAAACCAGGGGCATTTTGGTCTTTTCCCTTTGAAATTGATTGAAGGGTGACTAGAGGGAGGTGGCATGGCTGCCACGTGCCCTCTGAGTCACCAGCTGAGGTGGAAGATTGTTCCCCGGTCCCGGTTTTGTCCGTTTTTTAAAATAACAGTCCGGGAAATGTCCGAAACGCCCCCGGAAAGTGCCGGAAAATGCGTTTTTCAGGGAAAGCCATACTTTAATGTGAGATGTTACGTGCTAAGTACGGTTCGACGTCGGGATGCACGGGGCAGTCCCGGGACGTCTCGTTGGCACGGCAACGGGGAGTTTAACGAGTTCCGGTTAACCTGGAGCGGGCCAGTTAACAGATTTCGGTTAACTTTCGGACGGATTTGGACGATCCGGATTTGGGTACTTACACACATGCAGATTCTTTAACAGAGTATGAATCCAAAGAATTTCACAAGTAGTTGTAGCAAGAGCCCTATATTCTGATTCAACTGAGGATCTAGAAGTCGCAGATTGCTTTTTAGAATGCCAAGAAACTAAAGAATCCCCTAAGAATAAACAATAGCCAGTTATAGACTTTCTATCATTGGGATTCCCACCCCAATCACTATCACAGTAGGCAGAAAAGGGCAAGAGAAGAAACAGAGGAAAATGAAGACCTTGGCCAGCCTTTATATATCTGATAACTCTATATAAAGCTTGGAGATGTAAGGTGCTAGGATTATGAACAAATTGGCTAAGAGTTTGTGCTGAGAATGCAAGATCAGACCTTGTAATGGTTAGATAAAGCAACTTTCCAACAAGTTGTCTATATATTGATTGTAATTCATTTCCAATAAAGCTGCAGTCAACTTAGAGAACCATTGCCCGGAGGCCTGCTTAAGACCATATATTGATTTGATCAGTTTGCAAACTTTATTCTGACCAACGTATTTATATCCTTTGGGTAAATCCATATATACTTCTTCTTCCAAATCTTCATGTAAGAATGCATTGTTCACATCAAGTTGATGAACATGCCAACCTTATGCAGCACTGATGGCCAATAGAGTTCTCACAGAAACCATTTTTGCAACAGGGGAAAAAGTTTCTTAAAAATCTATACCTTCACATTATGTGTAACCTTTTGCTACAAGCCTGGCTTTGAATCTTTCTATAGTACCATCAGCTTTGTATTTGACCTTATATACCCATTTACAACCAAAGCTTTTTTGTTACTTGGTAAAGAAACCACCTGCCAAGTATTGTTGGTTTCCAATGCATTTATTTCTTTGTTCATTGCATCAATCCACCTAGGGTCTTTGATAGCTTGGTTATAAGTAAGGGGTTCAGTGATGTGATCAAGAGATTGACCAACTGATTATAAGAAGATGAGCAGTTTATATATGAAGTGTAATGGGAAGTATGATATTTGGAAAGAGCAGCACAGTGAGATTTAGAAGATGGTAATGTAAACTCAAAATCTTTGAATTTGTGAGGTAATTGTTTTGATCTGGTGGAGACTCTAGGAATAGAAAGAGTAGTAAAAGATGGAACAGAAACAGAGGTGATGTTGCCAGGATCTTCCTCAAACGGCAACACACAGTTGTAGTCCAATCGGCAGTAACTCCGGCTCCTTCTTCAGTCCTGCACAGCCACAAACGTCAACTAAGCCGGGGGCGACTCCGGCGTAAGCCCCTCCGGCGTGAGGATAAGTGTTTGTTTTATGTGGAAAATAAGAACAATAAGGAAAGGTGTTTGTGGGTGAGTGTGTTCAATGTACCTTGCCAACAAAGACTATCCCTCATATATATACTCCTCATCTCGTGCCACGCACATGACCTCCTCACGTTCCATGCCTATTTCCACGTGTCATTATTCCATTGGCTAGCAAAAAGAATAAACTCACAACACGTGATCACTTTCCCAATGCCTAACCGTTTTATGGTTCCCATTTCATAGATATTTATATGCCGCCTTGTATGAGTCGCACCAGTTGGATGCCATCTTTCGCTAGATATGGGTAACTGAATAATATGTCGCCTTGAATTAATATCTCGCCTTCTCCTCTTACGATATTATCTTGTCGGCTTGCTTCATTATCTCGCCGCTCATTAACCAATATCTCGCATATATTTCCTTGGGCTTTCCCTTTCATTGACCTTAATGGGACATCTATCGGCATCGTTTCCCGTGAACCCCAACTGGGCTATCTTATCCCTATATTCTTCTTGGGCCTTGACTTTCTTTGGTCCTACTGGATCATTTCTCGCTGTGGACCTTGGTCCAAGTCCCAACCATTATTTTCGGGCAGCATCAGAAGCCCCTAAGTTTGAGGTGAGATTCATTTATGGTCTCGCCAAAAACTTGATGTTCATTATCTCGCTTTTCCGCGGCCTACAATTCCTTCTTCACGAAGCCTGTATGCTGAACAAACCCTATTTATACACGTGTCACTTCCATGGTGAACCCCTAAAATTCAATGTGTCGTCATTTGGGATCCGTGCCAAATAAGAGGGAAAATTTAAAATTTTTCATTTTAACTGTCACATCAATCAATTTCTCACATTCTTTTCTCATATATATACCCATTTCTCTTCTCAATTTCACTTTTACAATCTTCTTTTTCCTGAACCTTCCAAAACTCCGGCGAACTCAAACCTTGATTCCGATGAACTCTCTTCCTGTTTCCACCATTCTTTCCAAGATTTGATCAGAAAATTACTTCCCAAATCCCATTCCGTACTCTATTCGCCCTTTGAAGCTGATTTTGGAGTCTCATTCTTTGTTCCTCCGGTTTTCGTTCACATTCTCCAGCGATTCTTCGTCTTCTCCGGTCGTTCTTGATTTTACCAGGTAACTTTCCCAAAACCCTTCATATTCTCTAAACCCCCATATTTTGATCTTTTCACTTTTGCCCAATTGTTTGAGTCTTGGTATTCCCTTTATTCGTCCTTTCAATTCTGTTCCGAAATTACCCTTTATGGCGAGATACAAGAATTGCTCTAGGCGGGTTAGATATGGTAGGTTTCAAATTTCAGGCGGCTTATACAGACGCCTGCGAACTACTTGGGCGAGATTGCCCAAAGCCGACATAGCTAGGATGATGGTTGAAAACTGGGTAAATCCTTAATTAATTGATTCCCTTGAGATCCAAGGTCATTTTTTCCTCCCCCTTTCAGCCCCTATGTCCCATATTTTTACTTCTCACAAGGAATTAGTCTGATTCATCAAAAATAAATATGACCTCAACTTAAGCGACTCATCTGAATCCCACTGTGTCGCTGATCCCTTTTCTAAACGTAGGACGCATTATAAATCTGTCCTTTCTTCTTCTTCTTCCAGTGGTTCCAGCGAGATGGCTGATCAAGAGACTTCTTCTCCTGCCGCGACAACCAGCAATCCCCCTTCTACAGGGGTCCAAAATCTGAACTTGACTGAAGGTAACCTCTTCATTAATCCCGCTCATGCTGAGGCGGGATCCTCTCTCGCTTCTGATACAAGTTCTCTCATTCCTAATCCCCTCACTACTTGGCATACCCTATACAACATTGATCCCTCCCTTTATCGCATTTCTGATTATCAAGGAGACACCTCCCTCGCCCATCTGAGAGAAATGCGAGATGGCATAGTTGTTTTTCCTTCACTACTTAAGGCTGGCCTTAGGATTCCCCTTGATCCTTTTCTTTGTGAAGTTTTGTACAAAGCTCAAGCCATGATCACAGAAATTCACCCCAACGCCCTTAGGATTATCACCACTTTCATTGCCATCTGTCGCTCTTTACGAAAAGAACCCACTGTTACATCCTTAGTCTCTTTATTCAAAGGATACAAGCAAACCAACAAGCTTGAAAACGGGATAGTAGAAACCCGCCTTTCCCTCCAATATCAACGAGGTCCCAAGGTCCTTACTCCCTTACCTACCAAAGTTCATGATTGGATGGATGACCCACTCTTCATTGTTTCTCGCGTTGGGTGGTCTCATCCCGCCGATCTTCACCCCATAAAACCCCAAATTGAAACCAAAGATGCTTCTGTAGTGGGCGACAATGCCCTTATTGCCGCTATTCGCGCTTTAGTCGCCATTCCCGTAGACTCTCCCGCTGATACACCCCAATCTCTTATTTCTTGGAGGGGTATTTTGCGAAATAGGGAACTACTTGACCGAGTTGGAATCGCCGATAACTTACCTCTTGCCCGCCGCGGGTTCCAATAAGCCACGTTTATTTTGATGGATGGGAGCTGCATACAGAAAATAAATATGCTCACGAGTGCCAGTCGTGCAAGGGTACTCGTCATTGTACCGCCATGAACAATGTTCTTTGTATGTCTCTTTCTTTAACCCTATTCTTTTTTCTATTTAACTTATATTGAAGCAAACTCTGATTCTTAATTTTCTTTTTCTTTGTTTCCAGATCACCGAGCCAAATCAATGGACAGCCGCCAAAGCTCCAATTTGGAGATGAACAGGAGAATGAAGCGACTCGCAAGTACCCGTGACACTGCTCTTGGCCTTTTTCCTGACAATCTACCCTTGCCATTATCCCGCGATGGCAAGGATACCGAAGAAATTGAGTTGGAGAAAACCCAAAGCTCCTCCAAAGCTAGAGCCAAATCTAACAACCCTGGGACCAAAGCAAAGCGACAAAGAAGGATTGCCTCAGTTCTCCCCAATGTCGCCACTACCACTCAAGAAGCTATCCCCTCAAATCCAGTTGTTACTCAGAATCCTCCATCTACTCAAACTCTTCCAACTACTCAAGTCCTTTCATCTAATGAAGGTAATATCCCGCCTGTTTCCGTCCCACCAACTTCTATCTTGCAATCTGATGATGCCTCTATCGAAGAAAGCATTATCATCCCTTCTTCCGAAGCTGTTCGCACAAGCTCTCCTTCTCCTGCAGGCGATGCAACTGAGCCCATTCAAAATGATGATCCTCCTCCTTCTCAAGACACGGAGTTTTGTGACTTGACAAATGTTTCTAACTCTCCTCCTGCTCCACGTGATCCACAAACTTCCTCGGCCCTTCCTACTCCTAGCTGGCTTCAGGAAAACTTTGAGAAGCCTACTGACTTTAATGGGCTATATGAGCTGTGTAAAGAAGCCGCTAATGTTCCTCCCTTGACGGGATTGATTAATGAAGTTCGCAATGTTGATGAATGCTTGATTGGTAGTTCGGCTTTGATTCGCGCTAGTGATCCAATCCAGGTTCAACGAGTAACGGGTATGGACATTGATCATGCCGCTTGCCAAGCTGGGATTCACTTTTCACTAGTATGTCGCTCTTTCCTTTCTTATCTAATTGCTATTTTCTTCATTTTGGCTTTTAACTAAAATTTTTCATTTAGCTTGGAGCTTCTATTATTGGCATCAATGACAAGAACCATCAACTCACCAAGGATGTGCAGAAGTTAGAAAATTCCAACCAAATATTGAGAAGAGATAAAGATACCCTTCGTGGCAGAGTTGGTAGGCGAGATGCAACAATCGCCAACCTGGAGGGGGAGCGGGATAAGCTAAAAACTGACTTGACTACTTCTCAAAATCAGCTCGAAACCGCCAATACTGAGCTCAATGCCGCCAAAAGCAACCTTGACAAGGCTACTGCTGAACTTAATTCTTCCAAGGAAAATGCCGCCAAATTTCTGAGCGAGAATGAGACTCTAAAGGAGACTCATGCCGCTGACACTCAATCTTTCAGGGCGAGATAGCCAAGCTGCGAGAAGAACTTACTGGGAAAATCGCTGAAATCACCTCTCTTAATGCTGATGTAAACAAACTTAAGGAAGACCTTCTGGATATTGGCGACCAAACCTCTCTTCAGGTTATGCGAGCTGCGGCTGCTGATGCCGCTGAGATACCCGCCATTACAATTGAGCGACTTGCAAAATGGGGCTCAGAGCCAATCTTCAGTGATATATGTCGCCTGGGTCATCCTTTAGTTCCCTATTCGGCTGATGAACTCAAAGATTTGGTGGAGGAGGATGCACTGCTGGGTAAGTCGCCTTGGGAACCCGCTCCTCTTCAAGTGCCTAACGTCCTCCCTTTATGGAACAAACAATTGGAATATAAACATCAACTCTTGGATGACGCAAAGGCCCTTGCTCTTGCGGCCTCCAGCTCTGCTCAGCCCGCACCAACTGATGAACCAAATGCTTCAACTTGATTCTGCTTTGGTACTTGGTTTCTTTTAAACTTCTTTTGTAAAACTTTCTGTAACCCGCCTTGGTGGCAAAACAATTTGCTTTCTTTATTTGGGCCTGTGTGCCTTTAAACATTGTTTATTCGCAGCCTTCGTGCTTGCCCCTTTACCTTTATGCTTTACTTGCTTGTTTCATCATTTATATCTTGCCCTTACTATTTTGTTTTGATAGTTTATCAAAAATCTCCTTTTTACATAACAGGCACCTCATAATTATACTCCCATCGAAAAAGTGAAGTCGCCTTTAGGCGACTTTACTTAAAACGCGACTCATGATCTTTTTTCTTTTGCTTCTTTCTTGCTTTTTTCGTGATTCTCACTTTGAAAAATTTCCTTATTTTGTGCCTCCACATCTTAATTTGCCTTAAAAACAGCCAATACCTTTCTTCCTTAATTTATATCTTTCCATGTCTTTCCAGCGAAATATATTTACTTCCCTTTTCGTGACCTCATTATATATTATTTATGCGAGATGTGCTTCCTTTCATACATGCCGCATCTTTACATGCCATTTAGGCGAGATGGGTTTCTTTCTCGTTTATAGTCGGTATAGACTTTCTTGTTTATCGCCCTTAGACTCTCTTTTTATAGTCCTTAGACTTTTCCTTTTTATAGTCCGTAGACTTTCTCATTTATAGTCCGTAGACTCTTATTTTTATAGTCCTTAGACTTTTTCTTTTTATAGTCGCATCCATATACATGCCATACAGGCGAGATGAGACTTTCTTTCCTGTTTATAGTCGCATCCATATACATGCCATACAGGCGAGATGGGACTTTCCTTCCTGTTTATAGTCGCATCCATATACATGCCATACAGGCGAGATGGGACTTTCTTTCCTGTTTATAGTCGCATCCATATACATGCCATACAGGCGAGATGGGACTTTCCTTCCTGTTTATAGTCGCATCCATATACATGCCATACAGGCGAGATGGGACTTTCCTTCCTATTTATAGTCGCATCCATATACATGTCATACAGGCGAGATGGGACTTTCTTTCCTGTTTATAGTCACATCCATATACATGCCATACAGGTGAGATGGGACTTTCTTTCCTGTTTATAGTCCGAAGACTTTCTTTCACATGATACTTTGCGGCTTACTTTTCTTTTCTCTTTTTCTTTATCAACTTGTTTTAATAATTCATCAAAATTGTTTTGATAATTCATCAAAAACTCTTTGCCTTCTTACCTTTGGCGAGACATTATCATATATATATATACTCCCATCGAAAAGTGAAGTTGTCTTTAGGCAACTTTACTATTAGCGGCTTACTTTTATGCTTTCGACCACATGTCACATAAACATTATTACTATACAACATTCGATAAAAGCAAAATAAACTTAGATCATAGGCTTTCATACTTTTATTTCTTTACTTTCATTTTGGCATTTTCAAGATGTATATAATTTTCATTCATAACACTATTACTTCAAAGCATGCATAATTTTCATTCATAACTGGAAAACTCCATATATTCATAATATTTAGTCTTCATACGATTTTAATAAGAATACTATTAAATAAATAAATTACTTCTTACTTCTTTGTTGACTATCTCGCTTAAAGCATTCTCCCCCTGTTGTCTCGCGCCTACTGAGTGTTCACCGCCATTCCTCTTTCCTTCTTTCCACCATCATATTCCTTTTCCTTCTCACTGTCGCTTTCACCCCAATCGCCGCCATCTTGTGGTAGAGCTTCAATTGTTTCCACCTCCATCTTTTCATACTTTTCATCCTCAACTTCAACTATTTCCTCGATTCCTGGCTCTTTCATCTTAACAAACTTAACCAATCTTGATCCTTCCAATTTGGCCTGAATTGGCCCCTGGTTTCCCAAACTTACTTCATATTTCTCCTCAACCATCTTTCCCTCAATGTTCCGCATATTACTCATTTTTCGCAGTCCTTCCGCCTCCAAGTCAGTGATCATATTGACTTTCGCATCTCGGATTGCTAAGGCTGTTGAAAGCGAACTAGAACTTGCCCTTGCTGCAGTTTGGATCTCGATCTTCTTCTGAATTACTTCTTTGACTTCACTTTTCAAACAAGCTATTCCTTTCGGAGTGGGGAATTTGACTCGTTGATGCAGGATAGACACGACCATCTCGAAAGTCTGCATAAAGGGAATACCTACGATGGCGTTATATGGCGATACCAAGTCTATCACCATGAACTCTATCGTACAGGTTCTCGCCTTTTCGTCCTCTCCTATCTCTACCGCCAGCGAAATCGTTCCCTTGACCCGCACTGTATGATTCGTAAACCCCTCCAGAAATCCTTTGTACGGCACCAGATTAGCTTCTGTATATTTCATTTTCTTAAAAGCTTCATAATATAGGATGTTGCGGCTTGCTCCTGAGTCCACTAACACTCTGTGTAGTATATTGTTTCCTGGAGCAATTGTAATTACTACGGGTTGACATCCATGGCTGGGCGTTAAAGCTAATTCTCGCCTTAAGAAGCTAATAATCCTCTCTTCGCTTGGAGGGTAAGCGGGAATATGGCAGGTATGCGATAGTGACATGATCTGATTACTTAGGCAAGTGATACTAGCTGGCTCCTGAATTACCAGTATTTCATTCCTCTCTCCATTTCCTCCTTGAGCCGCCGCATTTTGCTCCTGCCATACATATTCCTGCAACTCCCCCCGGTCAATTTTACCTTGGATCACCTTTTTCAAGTTGTAACATTCGTCAGTCTCGTGCCCTCTGTCTCTGTGATAGTTACAATACTGATTCAAGTTTCTTCTTCCTCTGTCTGTCATTTCGAAAGCCGCTGGCAACTCCACCGCCCTCAAAATCTCGCTTGGCCTTGCGTTTAACCTTGTGAACCTAATAATTCTTCCGTTGCCGCGACCACCTGCGCGGCCTCCACCTCTTCCTCCAACCTGATTTCCTCGCCCTCCAACGCGAGTTGCATTATCGTCCTTGACATACTCAATTCTGTCTTTAACATTCTTCTTTGCTGAACCAGATGTTCCTTCTTCAATATCTTCACCCCCGCAGTACGCCTTAACTCGTTCATGCAATTCACTTAAAGTTGCGGGCAGTCTCATCCTCAACTCCCTTTTAAAAGCTTCAGACACCAGGCCTGACATATACATAATTATTGCATATTTGGGTTCTATCTCGAAAATTAGGTTGGCGATCAACAAGAACCTGTTGGTGTATGTTATCAGACCTTCTCCCACCTTTTGTTTAATTCCCATTAATTCCTGCAATACCACAGGCTGAGTTCCCATGGCCCCAAATCTTGACAAGAACTTTCGCTTAAAGTCTTGATACCCCACAATAGAGTTGGGGGGCTGTTGTGTGAACCACTCCAACGCTTGAAGCTCCAAAGTGCTAGCAAAAGTTTTACATAGCAATGCGTCATCTTTGGTTAATATCGCCATTGTAACTTCAAAGCCCGCGACATGAGTTCTGGCTGTGGTAACTCCTGCATACTTAGACAATGCTGGAAAACGAAACTCCGGAGCGGGCTCAGACTCTTGAATGTATTTGGCAAATGGAGCGACGAAAGAATCTTTCTCGCTATCGACTATACCGCCTATTTCTAATTCTGCCAACCTCTTTGCCATTTCAGCCATCTGCTTTGTTATTCCGTCTTCTTCCCCGAAGCGGCTTACTCCTACGCCCTTTCCTTTATCTATCTGTTTGGATCTCTCGCCTTCTTTATAAACCTTCAACTCTTGCTCTCCAAACCCCTCTTCATTTGCCGCGGTGTCATCTTCCTCATTTTCACAATAGAACGACGATACTTGGGAAGTGTGCGGCCAATGGTACACCTTAATTTTCCTTCCGCTCTCCATGTACTCTCCCGCCTTTCGCTTTTGCGGCCCATCAAGTCTCGCTTCGGTCTCTTTTCTTTTTTCAGGCTCTGCTTCTTTCTGCCGCTCACCATCATCCACTACGATCACCTCCTTGTTTGCTCCCTTGCTTAATTCCTCTGTCGCCTTCAACAAGCCCTGCGGGATGGGGGTTGGCTTCTTCTTCATGATCATCAATCGTTTGTTGTTTTCCAACAATTGTAAGATTAAATTGTTGTGAATCCTCAAACTTTCCTCTTCATTTTCTATTTCATCCTCTGGTGGTGGCGGCGCTACATTTCTTTCTTTCTCACCTCCTGCATCTCACTCTCTCTCTTCCAAAATCACTTGTTGTGAGGGAGACGTGTCCTGTGCTCCTCCTGTCCCCATCGTACCTAATCCGAACATGGGCGGGATAAGGCTCCCTCCCGCCATTGTCCTCTGTCCCAATATCCCTTTCTCAGGAGTTGCCATTTCTTGTTACACACGCAATCAAAATATGATGAATATAAACTTTAAAGATCTGCAAATCTTATGAAGATACGAACCCAGAAAATAAGAAATCTACTTCAACTAACTTCACGAATGTCCAATACCCAACTATTTCCAAAACACCAAACTCCAAGCTAATCAGAATCGAATGAACTTTCCACAATTCAGAAACAACAAGTTCAAACCACCAAAATTTAAACGAATTCTAACAAAATCGAAATCTATCAACCTTCAATCCTCAAACTATCAAATCCAAACGGAACTCCACCAATACCCACTTAATTCAAATCAACTCAGATCAACACTTCTTAAATCAACAAATTGATATCCAACCAATCGAATAATATCAAAATCACCAACAACTTCAACCAACGAAAAAATCTACGAACAGTAATCAACCTAATCAAACAACAAAACCAAAAACACAAATAAACTTCAACTTACAAACTTCGAGCAACCGACCACATCAACCGAACGCTCAACATGCCCACTGCATCCTTCCCAATGCAAACCAAACCTCCAGATCTATGAACAGCGCTCAACACTTATCAATCTACCGCCGGCAAACCTTCAGGCGAAGAAGAGATTCGGTCCCGGCAACGGAACCAATTGATGTTGCCAGGATCTTTCTCAAACGGCAACACACCGTTGTAGTCCAATCGGCAGTAACTCCGGCTCCTTCTTCAGTCCTGCACAGCCACAAACGTCAACTAAGCCGGGGGCGACTCCGGCGTAAGCCCTTCCGGCGTGAGGATAAGTGTTTGTTTTATGTGGAAAATAAGAACAATAAGGAAAGGTGTTTGTGGGTGAGTGTGTTCAACGTACCTTGCCAACGAAGACTATCCCTCATATATATACTCCTCATCTCGTGCCACGTACATGACCTCCTCACGTTCCATGCCTATGTCCACGTGTCATTATTCCATTGGCTAGCAAAAAGAATAAACTCACAACACGTGATCACTTTTCCCAATGCCTAACCGTTTTATGGGTCCCATTTCGTAGATATTTATATGCCGCCTTGTATGAGTCGCACCAGTTGGATGCCATCTTTCGCTAGATATGGGTAACTGAATAATATGTCGCCTTGACTTAATATCTCGCCTTCTCCTCTTACGCTATTATCTTGTCGGCTTGCTTCATTATCTCGCCGCTCATTAACCAATATCTTGCATATATTTCCTTGGGCTTTCCCTTTCATTGACCTTAATGGGACATCTATCGGCACCGTTTCCTGCGAACCCCAACTGGGCTATCTTTATCCCTATATTCTTCTTGGGCCTTGACTTGCTTTGGTCCTACTGGATCATTTCTCGCTGTGGACCTTGGTCCAAGTCCCAACCATTATTTTTGGGCAGCATCAAGAGGGATCAGGAAGGATGGGAAGAGACACATTTGGATGAATGGGATTAGATGGAGGGATAGGAGAGGAAATATGTGGAAGATATGGAGGTATAGATTTTGATGGTGGGGAAATAGAGTGATTATGAGGGGAAGAAGTATGAATGGATAATCATCTAACCAAGGTAAAGAAGATGTAATCTGAGGTTCAGAAGGGATATTTTTTAGGAAAGAAAAAATGGACTCATGGAACACAACATGTCTACTCACAAATATTTATGAGTTTCTAAATTGTAAATTTTATAACCTTTTTGACCATGAGGATAGCGAATGAAAATAGATTTTTATGACTATTTTGGCAAATTTATCCAAAGGATGAGTAGAAGCATAACATAAGTAACCAAAGGCCTTCAAATGATCATATGTAGGAAGAGAATTGAACAAGAGTTCATAGGGAGTGTGAAATTGTATGGCACTACTTGGAAGTCTATTGAGGAGATAGGTTGCAGTGAGTAAACAATGACCCAAAAAATGAAAGGGAAGTCCAGATTGGAATCTTAGGGCCCTAGATATTTCAAGGAGATTTTTGTGTTTTCTTTCTATTACTCCATTTTGTTGGGGTGTACCTGTACAAGAGTTTTGTTGAATGATGCCAAGAGAAGCTAGGAAAGGTTAAAATATTCAGATCCATTGTCACTTCTAAACCTTTTGATAGATGTATGAAATTGAGCATGAACATATGCACACTATAAGAAAACTGATCTTTTGCGACGGTCAAAAGCCGTCGCGTAAACCCTTAGAGCCGCCGCTAAAGGTTAACTCGACGGGAAAAACCGTCGCAATGGCAATCGCGTAAAGCCTTGTCGCAAAAAGATAAGGTGACTGAAAAAGGCCGTCACCTTTGTCAATTATTTTTCGCTATTGCTTTTTCCATCGCGTAAGAGTTTTTTTTTTTTTTTTTAATTTAATTATTTTAATTACATTTGCAATCGCCTTAGCTCAGCAAAGGAGACGGCAAATGCAATCGCCTTAGGTTTTGAAAAGGAAAACGGCAAATGCAATCGCCTTAGGTTTTGAAAAGGAGACGTGTAAAGCAATCACAAATGTCAATGTAAAAATAATATGAGACAGCTTTCGCAATCGCGTAAACTCACTGCTTATTTATATAAGATATTTTTCCCCTAAAAATAAAGATGATTAATATTCAAAATAATACTATTAATTGATCCATAAATAATAATAGCTAGTTTCTATCTTGTAAAGGGAAAATCATAAGCATTTGTGAATTGAGAAATCAGATCAAAATTATATTTCTGTGGAAATACCAAGTTATTATCATACTGAAATAAGTTCAAACATCATTACAAAATGGAAATCTTTATGATACATTTTGTGTTTGCCTTAGATGCAACCATTTACATCTGCCTCTCCAGTCATAGCTTGCTGCAATAATCAAACCAAAGAACAAGAACAACAAAGCGTGTTTAGCGATTCCGTAACAGACAAAATTAACTAAAGTACATTATTAATTAAATAGATTCGACCGATGACCCTGTATTACCTTAACACATGACAGGGTATACTGCACATCACTTGTAGAAACTTGGTGGTGAAGGACAATTCGAATCCTGCAACCATAACATAAAGATGGCATGAACATTTACTACTTTGATCTTGTACGAGTATGCAAAATCCAAGCTGCTTGCTAAGAGAAGTACTCCCTCCGTCCACTTACTTACTTCACACTTTCTATTTTGGGCGTCCAAATACATACTTCACACTTTGTTTTTTTACCTAAAATGGAAAGTTTTTATTATTAAAATATTAACCCTACCCCACTCATTCTCTCTCCTACATTATTTTAATACTCACAACACCATTATAATTTAATATTCCCTCCACTCATTCTCTTTTCTATTTTACTTTTACACTCACAACATTTATATCATTATTTTTTTCCTTAATCCACGCGTGAACAGTAACTGTGAACTAACTAAGTGGACGGAGGGAGTATACAACAATGATTTACTACATAAAATACAGACCTAGGGCCCGTGCAGTCCTAGTCTATTTTCGTTCTTTAAATTACTCTATTAAGGATAAGATTGTATTATTGACCAACAATAAGGGTCATCCATTTGTGAAAGATGAAATCTGGGTCGGCTGTGAGCCAGACTGATGTGTAGGTCTATTGCACATGCCCCAATTATCATAAATTACAACTGAAGGAGACTTGGATGAGAAAGAAGGGTACACACACCTGGTCAAGCTATCACACATCAGAAGTATGCCATGTTCTTCCAAAGTTTTACTTAGCTTTGCTGCTGTCATATTTGAACCCTCTAGGATATCTAAATAAACATGTTTTGCAGTTGAGTAAGCAAAGGGAAGATGTTTAAGCTGTCTGAATTGAACTTGGTCTGACAACGATTGAGCACGTTGATATTACTATTTTACCAAAGTAAGGCAGTTTCTTATTATTTGATACGGAGGTACTTATAATGGCAGAATGTAGACTACTTACAGTTACAATATTGGTCAATCAATTGCTAAGATACGCAGACGGAAAAATCTTTCAGAATCCAAATATTACCACCTGCTAAAATCTTGGCATTCATGTGATCACCTTCAAGCACTACAAGAAAAATGGCTTTTCCCGGCACTTTTAATCCGGCGCTTAATTTTGTGCCACCAATTTCCGGCACTTTTTTAATAAGTGCCACAAATTTCCGGCACTTTTCAAAAACTGCCACAAATATCCGGCACTTTTTTAGAAGTGCCGCTAATTTCCGACACTTTTACAAAAGTGCCGCTAATTTTCCGGCACTTTTTTAAAAGTGCCGCTAATTTTCCGGCACTTTTACAAAAGTGCCGCTAATTTTCCGGCACTTTCTTAAAAGTGCCGCATTCCCGGCAATTTTGAAAAAGTGCCGCAAATTTTCCGGCACTTTTAAAAAAGTGCCGCAAGTTTTTCGGCACTTTCTTAAAAGTGCCGTTAATTTTTCGACACTTTTTTAAAAGTGCCACAAAGTTCCGAAACTTTGTCGAAAGTGACGCTAGTTTCTTACAAATTTATATTTTGGTATAAATTTTAATTCATTAAAAAAATATTGGGGATAGATAAAATACAATATTTAATATAAAAGAAACACACAAGGTTGAATATGATTTATAAATGTGTTCAAAGAAACTTTTTATTAAGTTTATACTACCTCCGGTCCAAAATAATTGTCGTTTTTTGGGTTCTCTAACAGGTTTTAAGAAAAACAGTTATTATTATGATTTAATGAAAAAACTAACAATTTTACCCATCTAAAAGTGACAGTTAACCGGAAAAAATATATTTTACTTGTATTTTTTATTTTTTCTTTTTCTTTTCCTTTTCCTTTTCCTTTTTATACTCTTGTTTCTAGGGATATATAATTCTTTTCCCGGGTTAGATTTTTCCCCAAATTTTATTTTTCGGTTACAATTCCCTCCCACTTTTCCCCAATTCCTTCCTATTACGTTTTCCCTTGCCCAAAATCACTCTGCGACCTAATCTACCCACACAAACCGCAATCACACGCCGCTCTGTTCCCCGTTCTCTTCTCTTCTCGCCATCGCCATCGCCATCGCCATCGCCATCGCTCTCACTCTCTCTCTCCACTACTGTTTTTGGGATTTAGGTAGGAATTTTTGATCGTTAGGTAAATCTCTGTTCGTTGTATTTCAATTTGACATATTTTGTATGAGTCCTGATTTCATATATGATCTATTTTAGGTTACTTGATTGATTTTGTGTTTGACCTATTTATTGGATTCATTTTTCTTATTTTGATTGCTAGCTTCTGCTATAGATCAGGTTATTGATTCATATATAATAAGATCTATAATTGATTATGTGTGATGTCTACACTTTTTGTGATTTTTAGTAACAACGGTGTATGAAAATCCTTCCTATCCATGTTTTAAACTTCGAATTTTGCAAATAATAATGAATATTGGAAAAAAGGTGAATAATCATTCAGTTACAATGTTTTTTGAAAAAGGTCATTATCTCTCAAAAGAGATCATTAATTTATCCAAAATGGTCATTCATATCTCGAAATGGTCATTCATATCTCTGAAAATTTTCTTTCTTTTTTGGACATTTTTTTTCTTGGAAATGGACACTGGCATACATATACACCTTCGGACTGAGTCTATTACCCTATTGGTTCAAGTTTACTTTTAGATTTATCTATTTGATCTTATGGTTACTTAATACCTGTTTGAAAGTTTAGTTTATTTTCTATTTGATTATGTGCATATATTATTTGTCCAATTCATTTCTGTATCATTATTATTCAACTTGTTATGTGTTGGTTTTGGTGATTGGTGGTTTCTTTAGATATGTCATAATATTTTTAATTTCTTTAGAAACATTTTTAGACAGATGATTAGTGTAATAAATTACTCTTTTGGTGTGAAATGAGCTCACAGTGATGTCATTAGTTCTGGTTATGGTGTTAAAAGTTGAGATTATTTAGAATACCGTTCCTTCTGTTAACACTCAGGTCTATGCCCTTTATTTAATTGCTTTCCCCCTCCCTGATTTGGAGTATATATTTGCTTCCCATTTCTAAACATGTTTAAACATTATTTATATGTTTTAACTTGTTTAGGTTCCTGATGCATCAAGTGCTCATCGTTTAGACTCAAACAATGACATTGGGTCAGACCCATTGCAATTGAAAAAATTGAATATAAGGGCAAATAGTCGTGATCGCTCATACGAGGTAACGAATGAAAAATAGTGAATTGACTTGTTAATACTAATAGAATCTCTTTGTTAGCCCTTGTATTGTGGTGGGCTTGTTCATGTAGACACCATTTCTTTTATAGTTCAATCAAGACAAGTTAAAGAACAAACAACAATGCAATGAGCTCAGGCAAGACAAGACGAAAAAGAAGCATCACATTACCGACGAACATTCGAAAAAGGTAAATGTCTAGTTTTGGATTGTATGCACTTGTGTGCATGTGTTGTTCACATTTTTTCATAAGTAATCACATTTGTATTCAGACCTGGATTAGTAGTTATGCTTGTACTAGTAATTAGTAAATAAAATGAGGTAGTTTAGTTTAATGCACTTTTCATTATGTCATCGTTTAATGTTGTCTTAATTGATTTCAGATTTATCAAGCAAAGAAGAAAAAACTAGATGATGTTAACAATCAGGTACATATTAACTAATTTACTCTGAAATGGGTTATATAGATTTGATCTGAAGTAAGTATATGGAATGTGTGCTCTGTAGTTTGAATGAGACCTCACTCCGTACCAAAAGATGTCAATTTGTTTTCATGTTTTCTTCTGAGCACTAGAATTTGTCATAAACATTGGAAGGTGGTCAAGATATGAAACCTTCAATTTAGAGATGGAAATGTGTTATAAGATGATGATCTTACAAGCTTGGTCTAGTTACTATAGATAAGATGGGTATTGCATCCTTATTATATTTTATTTAGGTGAGGTGGAATTAAAAAAACTTACTGATATACTGGCAGGGCAAGTTACCAACTGTAGTTAACGATTTGTGATTCCTTGACTGATATACTGATTCCTTAATACAGTTCTTGGTCTAGTTACTATAGATAAGATGGGTATTGCATCCTTACTGATATACTGATTCCTTAATACAGTTCTTTACATGCTGTTAAGGTGTAGAAAGATCTTCTAAGAGGTTAAGCTCTGAACTAATTCACTCTTTGACTGGACCAGCAATAACAGTTGACTACATTATTGTTTGCTGCCAATTTTACCAAAGAAAGTGCTATATTGTGTTTCTCAAACATGCATCAGTTGGATTGGACTGAAAGTGAGATTTATTTAGGGGAAACTAAGGAACTCAAAATTACGTTTATAGAAGGAACTGTTAAGTGAATGGAGTTTGACTGAAGAAGGCTGATACTACTAAAGATATTGTGGTAGTACTTTATGATCAGTGTGATTTGGTTGATCGGGTTCAGAGGAACTTGAGTCTGTTTGTCTGCATGTGTAAAAAGCGGGTGCGTTTCATTGCCCTTCAGTAGTTATAATTGAAAGTAGAAATTGTGAAGGAGAAGGGTGGGTGCTGAAATTCGATGAAACCTCAGGGGTGGGCAGTGGGATTAACCGTGTAAAAACTATTGACCGACTGAGTGAGTGGGTCTGTTGACTTTCATGGGAATTGTTTGAACTGTTTTATCTCTAGAGTGTTCAATCAAGCAGCTTATAGTTAAAATCTGACGACATTTACTCATCCAATTAGGTAACATTACTATTTGAACAACATAAATGACTGTAACAGGTTTTTTAGTTTTTGGATTTTAAAATGAATTGTTCATGTTCATGGTTGTATATTGTACAATGTTGTTCTTAATTTCAGTTTGAATGTGTTTAATGACTTCATATGTGTAGAGAGTCAGGTCGATTGTGTACCCATTTGTTCTTTGATATATGATCTTAACTAGAATATGAAGTATTTAAATGGTCAAGGGGCTTATAACTAGAAATATTTATGATCTCATCTGAACTTGTTTAAGGAAGTTGATTAGATCTATAGTATTATGTACGACATGATCATTTTTTGTACTGATCTTTTGACTTTGTTCCTACAACTTTTGAGGTAGAATATCGTTATGTCTGCTTAGGTAGATTAAAATGATGGAATAATGTATGATTCGCACAAGAATTTGACTTTGTACTGCTCTTTTGACTTTGTTTAATGCTATAATTGTTTATTTGCAGGTGATGAATCACGTCTCTTGTAATACATTTGCTATGGAAGAAGACCATTATCTCATCACGCTTTTGTTTGAACAATTGAATATTTAGCTTTTAGTGTTATGATGTCAAGGCTGTATACCTTGCTTAAAATTTTGAATTATTACTTTCTGAATGATGTAATTTATACTTATTTTCTTTGATGACAATGAGAAAAAGTTATCTTTTATATACTGTGTTGCAGTTAGTCAAAATTACGTAGGAATGTGGCATTAAATATGCTTGAGATTTGTATCTATTTGTAGTGAATTTCCGGCAGCAATCATATCCGATAGTTCATTAATATTGTGCAAAAGTGCCGGAAATGTGTGGCACTTTTCAAAGTGCCGGAAAATTAAGGCACTTTTTTGAATGCCGGAAAATTGTGGCACTTTTAAAAGTGCCGGAAAATTGTGGCACTTTTCAAAGTGCCGGAAAATTATGGCATTTAATAAAGTGCCGGAAATTGTGGCATTTCTGAAAGTGCCGAAAATTGTGGCACTTTTAAAAGTGCCGGAAATTGTGGCATTTCTGAAAGTGCCGGAAATTGTGGCACTTTTAAAAGTGCCGGAAAATTGTGGCACTTTTAAGTGCCGAAAAGTATTGCCGACGCGACTTATTATGGCACTTATAAAAGTGCCGGAAAATGTGCCGGAAATAGCTTTTATGGCACTTTTTTCTGATTTGTGGCACTTAAAATAGTGCCACAAAAACCTGTTTTTGTTGTAGTGAAGCTTTTCAACATTTTCCTTTACTGCAACAAGAGCAGCAGCACACAGGACACCAACCTGTCTCATTCCACCACCTAATGTTTTCCTCAGAATCCTTGCCTACAAAAGGCCATCATAAAAATTGACTAAGAAAATGATAATTTAAATGATTAAATAAGAACAGTAATTTAGCCTAATTTTCTAAAAACCAGATTGTGGCAGGTCTGGTCGCATGGGTACGCACAGTTGATGTCTTTAACGCTTGATCGATCTAAATACCAGTCTCCAACAGCTAGCGCAATCGGCTGTAAGATTGCACATTCAACAGATTGAGCTAACAAGATTTCAAAAAAATAAAAAATGAAAGGGAAATCCGTCTCAACTCTTTCATTTTAATAATAATAACTATGCAAGTATGAAATAAGAAGTCATTTTAGAATAAGAGAGTAGTTGAGAAACAGAATTGTTACTGGTAGCACTTTTAATGGTGTATTAATAACAAGTTTTATAATTCCATTTGAATAATTAGTCTTTCCTAAATTTTTAGTGTAAAGTTCAATCAAATCAATCACTAAAAAAGTGGGACAATCTTTATGGGATGGAGGGAGTATCAAAAGAGGAAAAAAAAGTTGTACCTTGTTGCCAAGAACAGGAGAATCATCTGCAAACCATGTATCCTGCCTCTCAGTTTGGCAATGAGCAAAACATGAATTTATAAACAACCCGCTTTGTTGGTACTCTGAGAATCCTTTTATTGCATTAAGCATATTATTTCGAAATCCTGTCAAATAATCAATGAAAAGATTTAATTAACCTATTCATCATCATTTCTTCAATAGACTATGACAAATTCTTGCTTACTTGCAGAAACTGTAGCTGTGAAGATGAACAAAGTGCGTGATTACTTTTGCAGTCATGCCAAGTGCCCCGAGGATCAGCTGATGGAGGAGCTAAGCTGGCTTGGACCTATGTGTGTGTGTGTGAGCAAGTGAGAGAGAGAGAGAGAGAGAGAGAGAGGTCATGTTTGCAGATTGGACACTTGAGAATATTTTATACTCCCTCCGTCCCTAAATGTGTAGAAAAAAGTTTCAAATTTGCTCTTGATCAATAGAAAATTCGATACTTTTTTAGACATTCATTTAGGGACGGAAGGAATAGCTCGTTGATAAACCTCACGTGGAGGAAGCCACAAGTATTAGATACTTACCTGCCACGAATCATAAGCAGCATTGAGAAGAAACAGAGGGGTTTTGATATTGGCGATTAAGTTTTGGGGAAAGAAGCACTGAAATGGTTCAAGGTACATCACAAATTTATGATTTCATTCAAGCGCACTGTCAATATCAATATTTTTGATAGTAACGCAGGTAGTCTATCATCAGTTATTTGGGCTCTTGCAGAAAATTATGAGATCTCTCTATTCCTAGACAAGCTGAAAAATTGCATCAAACTCCTAGTTGTTGGAATTGAGCTGACTTAAAGTATTACTCCCTCCGTCCCTAAATTGATGTCCAATTTGTTAAGAAGTTACTAAATCTTCCCTCATCATGCAACAAGTTCTAATTCACACGTAGGCATGCAAATCAATACGGTGAGATCATAAAGGGTTTTTATGTACTAATGTGACCAAAAATGCTTTCATTCAACATTTTGCAAATGTCCCTCGAAGTGAAATTATTCATTTAGCAACAGATTTGGACATTCATTTAGGGACAAAGAGAGTAGATCATTTGGTTCTTATTATCACTCAATCCATTCCACACAAAGGATGCAATAATATTCCAATATAGGATTGTTTCATTTGAAGAGCCACCTGGAAACTTATGCCTTCAATCAACATATTCTTTCAGCTTTAGCTTCACTCATGAGATAAGTGTCTTGCATAGACTCAACTTGAGTCTATGCAAGTATGTTTGTAATTATTAACAGCTTGAAGTATACTACTATAATCATTACATATTAGACTTTTTAGACATGGACAACTCAGTTGAAATAGAGGGAGTAAAATGTTGGATAAATTCGTAATAAAAGTATTAGAAATTTATGGAGCATGAACAGAAGTTGACATGATGTTACAACTTTAAAGCTTGCTTCTTCTCAATCAGCAACATTTTTAGAATGATTGAAGACAAATACAGAACGCATGACAATAAATGCAAATGCATTACGCATAATGGTGCATGTCTTGCAACTATCACAAATCAATTGTGCACAACTAGAGTTTAGTAGTCATTATTATTATAATAGCTATCACTAACCTCCAATTGAATAAGCCAACTGTTTTCCCCTGCGCCATATCCACGGTGCATATGATATCCGGGTAATGTACCATCTAAGCATACTGTAAATGAGAGACGCGTGATGAAGATTAGTGAACGAAAATCACATATAATTTTACGAGATACCAAAAGTGGACTATAAATAATGCAGGTCACTGTCATATAAAGAGACGTTTTGACAAAGAGAGCTTTAAGTATTAAAAGAAATTTTTGCAACTAATTAAATGACTAATGTACTTAGATGTAACGTACAAGAGACAAATGCAGACGGGGTTATTGCAAATGGGAGTGAACAAAATCATCAATTGTATCTGTGTGTGAGAGAGGGGGTCGGGGTTGGGGGATATTGGGAAAAGAATGAAGAAACACTAATCGTATATTTGCTTGGGTTTTTCACTGTCTTCTGGCTTGCGTTGCTCTGATTTCAGGTTCGATTTCGTTTACTGTGTGTTTCCGCATCTGTCTTCTATTTAGGGAAACTTTTAGGGTTTTGTTGCCCCTGTTGGTTATTTGTTTGGATTGTTGGTTTTCTGTTTTGTTATTGCGATGGCTGGGAAAGATGATTCATTGCAGTCTATTAGTGTTCGTTTAGATGGTACTAACTATACGTATTGGAGCTTTGGGATGAAAAATTTTCTGAAGGGGAAGCAAATGTGGAAGTATATAACTGGTACTGCTACTATTCCTACAGAAGCTGATGCTGGAGAAAAATTTGAGGAGTTGAGTGAGGTTTGGGATACTAATAACTCGAAAATTATCACATGGATTAATAACTCGGTTGAACATAGAATCGGTATGCAATTAGCAAAATATGAGACTGCGAAGGAGGTTTGGGATTATCTGCAGAAGTTGTATGTAAGGTCTAATTTTGCTGTTCAATATCAGTTGGAGGCTGACATTCGAGCCTTAGTTCAAACAAACGATATGGGTATTGAAGAATTCTACAACAAAATGACTGATCTTTGGGATCAGTTAGGCAACCGAAGTTGGCCGAATTGCGAGCTTTTGCTCCTTACATCACTCGTAGGGAAGAACAGAGGTTGGTGCAATTTCTAATGGCTCTTCGTCCTGAGTTTGAGCTAATGCGTGGGTCGATTTTACATCGTACGCCACTGCCTTCTGTTGATTCTGTAGTTCATGAGTTACTTGCTGAGGAAACTCGTCTTAACACTTGTACTGGTAAGGTCACCCACATTCCAGCAACCTCTGTGCTTGCTGCTCCTCAAACTACCGACTCTTCTGCTCTTCTTTGTCGGTCGAATAGATCTTCGCAGAATCGGAGTGTGTGGAATCCTAGTATGAATGTTCAGGAATGTGCTTATTGTAAGGAGATGGGTCACTGGAAAAACCAATGCCCAAAATTGCTGGAAAGAAATCGCCAAGGTGGTCAAACAAGAGGAGGTCGGGCACCTCAGCCTCAATATCGTTCTGGTAGAGGTCGTGGAAATTTCTCGGGTGGAGGACCACAGCCCAATTTTCGTCCTACTACAGCTGCTTTTGTGCCTCATTCGTATCAGCCTGTTGGAGACATGCCTATCAGTCAAGAGACATCCTTGACTGATCAGTTTCAGAAGTTTCTAGCTACTCAGTTCTCGCCTCAGTCTCATGCTATGTCTGTCTCTTCTCCCAGTACTTCAGGTTTGTCTCATCCTTGGCTCTTAGATTCTGGAGCTTCTCACCATATGTCTCCTCATTTGTCCTCCTTCATATCTATGTCTCCTCATGTTTCTGAAACTGCAGTCTCAACTGCAGATGGTACTCCTATGCCTTTGATAGGAATTGGTAATGTTCAGTCATCAAATATTTTTCTGCCAGATGTTTATTGTATTCCCAAATTAACCATGAACCTTACTTCTGTTGGTCAATTATGTGATTCTGGTCATTCTGTTCATTTCTTTCCTACTACTTGTCATATACAGGATCTAAAATCCAAGAAGGAGATTGGGACAGGCCATAGAGAAAAAGGGGGACTTTATATTCTGGATAGGCTGCACCATGCTAGTCATGTGGCTGCCACAGGTGTCGACCTATCCAAATTTCATTTGACTTCATCATCTTCTAAATTTGTATTATGGCATTCTAGACTTGGTCATATTTCTGGACCTCGACTTAGATTTTTGGTTTCTAGTGGTGTTTTAGGGGATTTGAAGTCTCATGATATTTCTGATTGTAGTGGATGTAAACTTGGAAAATTTTCTGCCTTGCCTTTTAATCTAAGTGATTCTAAGTCTTTTGCACCTTTTGATTTGGTTCATTCTGATGTTTGGGGACCTGCCCCTGTTCCCACAAAAGGGGGGTCTCGCTATTATCACTAGTACATATTTGATCTTAGGAAACACACCTTAGATAGCGCTTTTAAAAAGCGCTATCTAAGGTGTAAACTTACATAGCGCATCCACATCTTCAAATTTAATAATTAAGGTAAAAAAATAATAATAATAAAAAAAATTAACTAACATAGCGCATATTAGAAAAACGCTATCTTAGTAAAAGCTTACATAGCGCTTATTAGAAGCGCTATGGTAGTAAACGCTTCGTAAGTTTTTTTTTTTTTTTTTTTTTTTTTAAGGCAAATCTCTCTCTCTCTCTCTCTCAATATCCCTATTTGCCGCTGTTCTCTCTTCTCTCCCACGTCCCTACGCACTCTCCCTCTCTTCCCGGTAAAACCCACGACCACACACCGACGACGAGCTTCCCTCCCCAGCCATCGCCACCGCCACCGCCAACACACTCCAATTCAGATCTTCTTTGCCCTCCCTTCCCAGTAAACCGATGACCACACGACGATTTCTAGGTCTCCATCCGTTCCAGCCTAGGGTTCCGATAAGCTCCCTCCCCTTCTCCGTCTCCGTCTCCTCTCGCTTCGCTTCTCTTCTCCGACTCCCTCTATCTCTATGAATATCTCCTGCGTTCTTTACCATTCCAAGCCTAATTTTGATTTTCTCGTCACGGAGTTAGGGCTTATTTAGGTCGCCACACCCGCTTCTTCGACGATCTCTTCTCCAAGTAAGTTTCTCTCAATATAGTATTCCTTTTGAATTCTCTATTCTCTGCACAGAAAAAACACAAAAATTTTTGGTTTGGGTATTTTAGATTCCAGTTCTATCAATGTTTTGTATGTTGATACGTGAATCGGTTTTTGTTTTAATTTGATATATGTTTTTCTGATTTTTGATTTATGTATACTATATGAATTTGTTCTCACTCATGGTGTTTTAAGATTTATAGAAACAATTCAATTTTTGAGATTCTTCTGAGTTTTTATGGATGTTTCGATCTCATCGCCGCTTCTCTCTTCTTCCATATCTCTCTCTTTTCTTCCCTCTCTCTTCTCCTAACTAGTTGCTACATGTTTACAAAGGTGTTGCTACAACACATCAATGCACACTCTGTACAAGTTATGAGGGAGGAGAAATCATTCTGTTTACATCCATTTGAATCTTGTTCTTTAAGAGTTCAGGGTTAATATTTAGTGAGTATTGATTTTACTTTCTAAAACATCTACCGTAAAAATATTGTCAGGATTAGTTCTGAAGCTGACTTATGGACCAAATTATAAACTGCTCAATGTTTTCTCGAGGCTTTTGATGTTTTCCTCTACCATTATTTCAACTTAGTTCGACCTTTGTTACTTGAAAAAATTTGTTGACCTTGCTAATTTTGTGTTTCTGCTGTTGTTTAATTACTTTAGTATCTGCCCAAAACATATGTCATAAAATGGAAATTACGTTGGTGATATAAATATACCAATTTGGAGGCTGGCAGTTTGAGGGTTACCTCATTTCATTTTGGTGATTTATTTGGTGGGATTTACCATGTGTTTACCCAGATTTTCGTGCTCAGCCACTATGTTGTGTTCAGATAATTAGAAGAAATTTGTTTTAATATTCCTTCTCTTACGTGTATCATAACTGAAAATCTTAATCTTGATGTCATTTTTTCCAAATCACAATTTTAAGGGTGAGAGTTAAGGTACTCCGTAAGTCTTTGTGACTGATAAACTAATTGGTACTTCTCAAAGTGGCAAAATTTTCTTTTTAAAATTATTATAGGAGGATGAAGAGGATTGAAAGTGGTAAGACCTGATGTCAGTACTTCTGCAGTTTTTGAATTTTTCATTGAATGATCATATATTCCCTTTATAGCATAAACTGAATAATCTCTACTTTAAAAGCAACTGAAAATCCTTGTTGCATCACAAGATCTACTTCATCTTATAGAGCCAAGAGGACAAAATTTTCAACTAACTAAATGATATTGTTTTTTTTCCGGAGCATTTGGAGCTTTCATCTAGCTTTCTCTCTACTCAACTTGGTTGTTGCCTCTAGCATTTACTCCCTCCGTCCCAGAATATCTATTCAATGAATAAACACTCTTATATACTGTAATATTTATACTTTTTGAATTAAGAATGAGATAACTGTTTTGATAACGAAAACTGACAACTCCTTTCAGAAAAATAAAAACTTCGGACAACACATTCCCGTAAATACCCGTACGAGGACATCACAAGATCTACTTCATCTTAGAGCTAAGAGGATAAAATTTTCAACGAACTAAACTATACTTGCTGATTTCTGGTAGCATAACTCAATAATATATAGTCAATTGGGATGTAAAAAATTTATGATTAAAAGATAATTACAATTATTCTGCTGTTGTAACATGAACACCACTATTCACTAATCATGTACTAATATATTCCGGTCTTCTTCTTCTTCTTCAGTTGAACTCGAAGACGTGCTCTGTTTGTATTTCAGTTTGATCTCATCAAACTACAAGCAAATTTGATGAATTCAATTCCATCTTCTAGGATGAGGAACTTTCTTGCTCCAGCTCAATCACAAGATTATGATGGTACGTACCCAGTCCTTGCAAACGCTTCTATTTTAGTATTCTTGCTGGTAACAAGTGCACACTGGCCAGAAGCCTATTTTGTGCCCTGATGTTGAGTTGTATGCCCTGATGTTTAGTTTATTATATTGCCGCTCACATTCTTATTCTCCATGAGTTCTGTGTCTAAATTTACATTATTCGAGTGGTTGCTAATTCTTAAGAATCTAGTCCTCCTTGGGCCTTATTGGTCCAATGATGCATCCTTTCACAGTGAAGAAAGGTTTAATGTGTATTCTGTGACCTATTCTTATAATATCACTGGTTTACGACTCAAATAAAATTTTAATTTACATTTACTGTTTTTGCAACTTTCAATGACCAGTTCATCATTGGGGATGGCAATAACATGTACGATTTTACTTACGTTGAGAATGTGGCACATGCTCCTCACTTGCAGCAGAACTTTTAATGGTCGTGAAAGCATGTGTGATTTACGACTTCATCAGTTACTTTTTCTATCAGTATGTTGGAAGTTTATTTGGGTCATCTCAGGGATTTACTTGCTCCAAAGATGCCAAGCAGAACTTACTCTGTATCGAGATGGTAAATCTTTTCCCCTTTCTCTATGGTAAGGAATATGTATAATTGTTATACTTGGAAATGATTATTCAGGGGTGGTTTATTATTGCTTAGTATGATTTGACCAACTCTACTACAGTAACCTCAATATTCAAACAGATCCGAAGGGATCCGTGGAAATTGACGGTCCAACTAGTGTGGAAGTCTCAAATTCTACAAAAGCAAGTAGGTGGTATACAAAGGGTAGGCGGATTAGATCTACTTCATGGACCAATGTCAATTAATCATCCAGCAGATCACATTGGTGGGTTATGAATTCGTACTTCAGATCTTGTTTAGATTTTTAAAGTTCTTTTTTTTTCGTTTTGTAAAATGATCACCTTGTGGGATGTACTCACATCATCTCTTTAATTGCAGCACTTGAGGAACAGTCTGCCCTGACCAAGCTACGACATGCATTTTGGGTTTGGAACTGAAAAGTATCAGACACCAAGTATTGGAATGACTCAACAAGACACCAAGTATTGGAATTGCTAATCTTTGGCGGTTCTTCATTCTTGATGCCCATTAATTAGACTGTGAGATTCTTTGGTTTGTTAAAATTTTTTATCTAAGTTTCATGTCGTGTGACGGGTGTTAAGACTAGTTAGTTTGTAACTCTTGTGGTTGTAAGAATTATTATTGGTGTAATAAACGAATGGTTGATTGTTATTGTTGAATGAAATGTTTTTAGTTCATATTAATTTTTATTTATTTGATTTCTTGATTATAATTCATATAATTTGAAATGGTGCAACAGGAAAAAAAAAATTAAAAAAAAAATACAAAATAAAAAATGAAAAATAGTCTTAGATAGCGTTTTTTTAAGCGCTATCTAAGCTTGATTTTTATAAAAAAAATTGCTTATATAGCATTTAAAAAACGTTACCTAAGATGATTTTTAAAATAAAAAAAAAGTGCTTAGATAGCGCTTTTTAAAAGCGCTATCTAAGTTTGGGAGCTTAGATAGCGCTTATACAAGCGTTATGCTAACTTGCATAGCGCTAGCTTAGATAGCGCTTATAAGCGCTATCTAAGCTAAAAAAAAAGCGCTATCTAAGCTCAAATCTGTACTAGTGTATGTGTCTTTCATTGATGATTATACTCGTTATTGTTGGGTTTATCTTATGAAACATCGTTCAGAATTTTTAGATATATACACTGCTTTTCAATCTTATGTTAAGACTCAACATTCTTCTGTTGTCAAGTGCTTTCGTTCTGATTTGGGTGGGGAATATACGTCTAAAAATCTTTCTGATTTATTTGTTTCTGATGGGACTGTACATGAATTCTCTTGCACTGACACCCCACAACAAAATGGTGTAGCCGAAAGAAAACATCGTCACATTGTAGAAACTGCTCGTTCTATGCTCTTGTCTGCTAGTGTCCCTAGTGAATTTTGGGGAGAAGCAATTCTTACTGCTGCTCACTTGATTAATAGGATTCCCACAGCTCATAATTCTGGTATTTCTGGTATTTCTCCCTATGAGAAGTTGTTTGGTCATACCCCTGACTATTCAAACTTGAGAGTTTTTGGATCTACTTGTTTTGTTCTTAAGCCTAGTGTCAACGCACTAAGTTGTGTTCTCGTTGTGCCGTATGTGTTTTTCTTGGTTATAGTGAGACTCAAAAAGGTTTTCGTTGTTATGATCCATCTACTAGAAAACCGTATGTTGCTCGTCATGTTTGTCTTCATTGAGCATATTCCTTTCTTCTCCATTCCCTCGCCTCTCATAATATGACTCAATCTCGATCTTTCTCGCATTGATCCTTTTCATATTGATGAAAATCATATAGAGTTGTCTTCTAGTGCTATTACAAATCAGAAAATGGTGATCTTGATGATGGTCCTCCCTCACGGCTTCCCAAGATCCTCTAGTGATTGCGGATCATCCTCCGCATCCTCCTATTCGGCCTCCTTCGATCGTATCCGTAAGTCTACTAAATTACCCGATTTTGCTTATTCATGTTACTCGCCTTCCTTCACCGCCTTTTTATCTTCTATTCATCATTTGTGTGAGCCTTCATCTTATGTTGAGGCATCTAGAGATCCTCTTTGGCAGAAAGGCTGATTGAGGAGCTTACCGCTTTAGCTAGAAGTCACACTTGGGATCTTGTCTCCTTGCCACGGGAAAGAAACCAATTGGGTCTCGTTGGGTCTATAAAATCAAAACAAAGTCTCGATGGGTCTATTGAACGATATAAGGCACGTTTGGTCATGAGAGGGTTCTCTCAACAAGATGGTATGGATTATGATGAGACTTTTGCTCCTGTTGCCAAAATGACAACCGTTAGAGTCCTCCTAGCAGCCGCATCCGTTCGTCATTGGCATATCTCTCAATCGATGTTAAAAATGCTTTTACGAACGGGGATCTTAAAGAGGAGGTCTATATGACTCCTCCCCCGGTGTTTCCCATGATGTCGATGTGCTCAGTAAGCTCAAAAGAGCGCTTTATGGGCTCAAACAAGCTCCTAGAGCTTGGTTTGAGAAGTTTTCTAGAGTGATTGTCTCTCTTGGTTACTCTTCTAGTCATCATGATCCCGCATTGTTTGTCGATCTTCCTCTGTCGGCCGTGTGTTGCTTTTGTTATATGTTGATGATATGATTATTACGGGTGATGATGTTGATGGTATTGCAGCTTTGAAAAATACTTTAGCTCGGGAGTTTGACATGAAGGATTTAGGATCATTAAAGTATTTTCTTGGTATTGAGATAGCATCTTCTCCAAAAGGTTATCTTCTTTCTCAATCTAAGTATACTACCGATATTATAGAGCGTGCTAGCCGACAGATACTAAGATTGTTGATTCTCCTCTTGAAGTTAATGCTCGTTATTCTCCTACCGATGGAACTCCTCTAGCCGATCCCACTTTGTATCGTACTATTGTTGCTGCGCTTAGTTTATCTTACCATCACTCGTCCCCGATATTTCTCATGCCGTTCACATTGTCGCCGCCTTGTTATTTCTCCTACTTCAGACCGGGCCGTCGTTGTTCGTATTCTTCGCTACCTTAGAGGAACTCTTCGCGTAGTTTGTTGTTTCCTTCTACCTCTTCCTTAGACCTTTCTCGCCTTCTCTGATGCCGATTGGCCGGTAACTCAACACCGTAAATCAACTACAAGCTTTTGTATCTTTCTTGGGGATTCTCTTATATCTTGGAAGAGCAAGAAACAAGATGTTGTTTCTCGTTCTTCAACCGAGGCAGAGTATCGTGCTACGGCTTCTACCACTTGTGAGATTGTTTGGTTACGATGGTTACTTGCCGAGCATGGGAGTATATTGTACCTCTCCGACACCTCTTCACTGCGACAACAAGAGTGCCATTCAAATTGCTCATAATTCTGTGTTTCATGAGCGTACAAAACACATTGAGATTGATTGTCATATTACTCGACACCATTATGAGCATGGAACCATCTCCTCGCTTTGCCTCCTCCAAGAATCGGCTTGACTTCTTCACTAAAGCTCACACTGTTGATCGTCATCGTTTCTTTGTCGGCAAACTCTCAATGCTTCTTGCTGCATCATCGTGAGTTTGAGGGAGGGTGTTAAATATTATGTTATATTTTATCTTAGCCTTTAAGGGTAGTTTTGTCTTTTTCCTTTTGTGTCTTAGCTTAGGGCAAGTCCTTAAGACTCCCCTCCTTGTATCTTTTCCAATACTTTTGATATTCTCTAAAACTTTTGTTCTTCTTTCTCTTTAATGTCTTTAATGGCTTTATCACATATGATATCCGGGTAATGTACCATCTAAGCATACTGTAAATGAGAGACGCGTGATGAAGATTAGTGAACGAAAATCACATATAATTTTACGAGATACCAAAAGTGGACTATAAATAATGCAGGTCACTGTCATATAAAGAGACGTTTTGACAAAGAGAGCTTTAAGTATTAAAAGAAATTTTTGCAACTAATTAAATGACTAATGTACTTAGCTGTAACGTACAAGAGACAAATGCAGACGGGGTTATTGCAAATGGGAGTGAACAAAATCATCAATTGTATCTGTGTGTGAGAGAGGGGGTCGGGGTTGGGGGATATTGGGAAAAGAATGAAGAAACACTAATCTTAACTAAAAAAAGAAGAAATTTGAAAAACAAATCAAGTGACAAAAGTCACGCCTAAAAAGCATTCTTGAACCATCAAGAAATTACTTTATCCAAATGAAAATGAAAAGCATTCAATAATTGTTCAAATGCCTCTTCATTAGAATAAAGATTCATTACTCAAAAATTAAACTAATTGAAATCCAAAACCAAAGAAAACACACAACTCAAAAATCAAACTCTAAACAATTCTTCCCCACCCAAGAAACGAAAAACACTCACCAACACATCTCTTAACATTAAATCTTAAACAACCCCCCCCCCCACACAAAAAAAAAAAAAAAACCTCACACACTCACACACACACCAAGAGGTCGAGTTGGTAAATTAGATGGGAAAGAAGAAATTTAACAGCCCAGATACCAAAATGGCTACTACATTCAATTATTAGAAGGGAAAAAAAAACTTTAAAGGGAAAAAATACAAATCAATTGTAAAGCTAGAAAAAGAGATGGAGATAAAATTACCAGCGCCTTTAGCAGCAGCGCCTTCAACATCCCCGTTACTCTCTCCTCCCCCAATCAACTGCAAACGCCCGTAATTTATGTAATCAAAATAAACTAGGAAACAAGAAAGAGAGAGAGAAAGCGAGAGAGAGAGAGTCACCTGATGCCGGAGGAAGAATCGCCGGAGGAACGCTGCTGGAGGAATCGTCGTTGCCGCTGAGAGGGAAGAGGGAGAAGAAAAGAAAACAAAGGGTTTTTTTAAAGTAGTCGCGGAATTGTGAATGTTATATTCAGAAAGAAAAAGGTTTTTTAATTGTGTAAATTGAATTTTTTTAATTTATTTTTTATATAACGTGATTGCTAAAGTAGTCACCTTTAAAAATAATTAAAATTCTAATTTTTAAATTATTTAATTTAATATTTTTATAAAACGCGATTGCTAAAGCCATCGTCTTTGATAAAAATACAATCGTGTTTCCCGCGTTCGAAATACGTTGTTGGCACAAAAGGAAAAACGTATATGTGATGACATCCGTGACTGCTTAGCTATCACGTTAACCTAATGTGACTGCACTAAATGCAATCACAAAAGCCATCTCCTTATATAATCAAACGTGATTGCTTTTTTTGCTATTGCCAAAAGCAATCGTGAAAAGTCAATTTTCTTGTAGTGGCAGAGAATGCTTTTATTTGGGAGAATACATACTGCTTGGTTGTAAATAAGAAAGTCTAAGTAGTTCTAGAAAAATCATTCACTATAATAAGAAAGTATTTACAACCATTTAGAGTTGAGGTTCTATATGATTCCCACAAATCACAATGAATAAGCTCAAATAAAGACTGGGAATGAGTAATGCTAATGGGAAATGATAAAGCATGTTGCTTGGAAATTGGATAAACAGTACAATATGAAATGGATGAATTATTACAACTATCAACATTTTGGAAACAAGATTTGAGAAATGGAATTTTCTGCATGGTTGAGAAGAACTATGACCAAGTCTTTGGTGCCATAATCTCTTATTGGTGAGTGCCTGAGAAGGTGTTATAGCTCTAATGAAAGCATTAACATTTGAAGCAATATCAGCATGTAAGATGACTAAGCCTTCAAGATGAATTCCAATTGCTAGGATTTTCATCAGTTGTGGGTCCTGAAAAAGGTATTTGTCATGTTGAAACAAAACACAACAGTTCATGTCATGAATCAATCTGGGAATGGACAATAGATTATAATGAAAATTTGGAACAAGGAATACATTTTGTAATGTAATGTGTGAATTGATATGAACTGATCCTACTTGAGTGACTTTGATGTGATGACCATTTGGAAGGGAAAGAATGATGGGTTATTGAAAAGAAGTTAAGGAATGCATCAAAGAAGGTGAGCTACATATATGATCTGTAGCTCCAGAATCAATAACCCAAGCATGAGGTTTGTGGATTGAAGCCATAAGAACAGAAGATGTAAAAGCATTACATGAACTCATACCTGCCATATGGTGTGTCATGAGATAATCTTCTGGATTATCATACCCTTTCTGAATCATTGCAAGAATCTGATTCATTTGATTCTGTAGTTGGTTGAAAGTAACTTGTGAGGTGGAGGAATCTGTAACTTCATTATCCATTTGCATTACTTGCATTGCATATCCAGTTCCTGAATGAACGCCTTCCGAAAAATCAAAACAACCTTTTTCTTTGATTTTTAAAAACACAACTTATTTGTATTTTTAATTTTGGGAGTCGCCACGCCGTTTTTAAAGGAAAACATTGAAAAACCTTCGAAAATGAGAAAATGGGTCCGGGGGTCAAGTTACGATGTGGGAAGAGAATATGGAGCTCACCCACATCGCCTCTTTCGAGACTTTCAATCAAACATTGTACAATTATAATCATTCTAAGTGTGTGCAATTTGTGTCAACAAACAAGTCATGCAAATTTGAATTTCATTAATGATAGTGAAATTGGATTCAACTTGTGAACCATGAAAGGAGGCCACACCCTTACAAACAATGACTTGCATTACAAGGCAGGAGCTGAGACAGTCTGTCCAGGAATCTCGGATGTCGTCCGACACAGGACTTCCTCATAGGAGGGATGTCGGACGACATAAGGCCTCCTGATCAGATTGCCTCTTACAAAGGGGGTGGTTAAGCCACCAAAGCTAATCTAGAATTAAAACAAGGCTATTTTAACTAAGGAGAGACACTATTTAGGGTCCAAGACCAATTTGGGGTTGATTGGAGTGAGCAAAGTCAAATTTGACCTTTTGTGATACGGATGTCGTATGACACAGGACACATGATGTTGTCCTATGTCAGACGACAGAATTGCCTCCATCATCAGGTTACACCCAAATGGATCTCAGACTTCCCAAACAGTGGTAAATGAACTAAAACTACTTAAACACAGCTCTAAATCACAAAGGGGATCAATCTGGGTAGATCTGAAGTCACTGAAAGCCAAACAGCTTTCTGGGAGCTCTATGTCGTATGACACAGGACCCCTTGAGGAGTCCCATGTCGTCCGACATAGGTGTCCTATTTCAGTGCCTTCAGCAGACTGATCCCACCTTGCTCAAGACATGAATCTAAGCTATAATACCAACTGGAAACAGTATAATAACAATACAACGTGAGTATTATGGGAGGATCACATGGCTTTAATGGCCAAATGTGAGGAATCACATGTTTTTGGCCATTATCATGTAGCCATCACCTCCTAACTCAAACACAAGTAAACAAGATGCAAACTTTAATACAACTAAGGCTACTAAATGTCCAGATCTGAGGTGAGGAGATGTGAATATTGAAGATTCACATCTCCACCACATTTGTCATGCAAAATCCCAAATATTCACATGATATCAAATGATATAAGCATGCAAGATGAAATGAACAAGTATTTAAGATGTAATCAGAGAGAGAAGGAGTTTAGTGGCTACCTATTGTAGTCCAAAAGGTAAAAATACCAATAGTATGATGTTTACCCCTTCAAAACACCAACAAAGGAGATCACTCTTTGGACCTTGGCTTGGATGTATGTGTGTGAGGAGGGAGGTGAGTGTGTGTGTATGAGAGAGAGAGTGAGTCTCTATTTTAGCAGAGTGCCTTTACTTGCCAAAGTCCCCCTTAAAATGATCAGCCAAGCCCTTTATTAATAGGCATGCTGAAGGGAGTTCCTATGTCATACGACATGGAGTTTCCACCGCCTTGGGGTCGTCCTGTGTCGGACGACACCGGTCAACTTTATGACAAGCTGGGCCGCAGGAAGGCAGGCCCAATGGATCAAGTGAATGAATGGATAATTTAGGCTCAAAATGCACTTTAGCAAATAAATGAGCCCAAAATTAATGCCAATCATGGAAAACATACCCAAAAACAAGAGTTCGGGTCGGGGTACTCACAGAGCCCCTCGGCGATGTCACTTCCACGGAAAGTGGGGTCGTTGATAAAATGAGAATCCCGAGTCGGACAACGAACGGTGGGAGAAAGAGATGACCAAGATGGTCGGGCGGCTGGAACTTTTATGAAAAGGATTCCTACGTATCCCGTGAGGGAATCAAGCCGAATCATAGTTCAACAAAGAGGTGGCGTTAATGAAAGGCCACGGGCTTTGTACCCAAGGTTTGACTGTTTCTTTGGGGAGTCATCCGAGGAGTTGACTGTTTCTTTGGGGAGTCACCCGAGGAGTTGACTGTTTCTTTGGGGAGTCACCCGAGGAGTTGACTGTTTCTTTGGGGAGTCACCCGAGGAGTTGACTGTTTCTTTGGGGAGTCACCCCGAGGATTTGGGTGTTTCTTTGGGGAGTCACCCCGAGGTTTTGACTGTTTCTTTGGGGAGTCACCCGAGGATTTGACTGTTTCTTTGGGGAGTCACCCGAGGGTCTGACTGTTTCTTTGGGGAGTCACCCGAGGATTTGACTGTTTCTTTGGGGAGTCACCCGAGGATTTGATTGTTTATTTGGGGAGTCACCCGAGGATTTGACTGTATTTGGGAGTCACCCGAAAGATTGACTGTATTTGGGAGTCACCCGAGGGATATAGGAACAAGCCTAAAGAGGTGTAGGAACAGGCCCACGCATAGGAACAAGCCTAGCGAGATATAGGAAAAAGCCTAAAGAGGTGTAGGAACAGGCCCACGCATAGAAACAAGCCTAGCGAGATATAGGAACAAGCCTAAAGAGGTGTAGGAACAGGCCTACGCATAGGAACAAGCCTAGCGAGATATAGGAACAAGCCTAAAGAGGTGTAGGAACAGGCCTACGCATAGAAACAAGCCTAGTGAGATATAGGAACAAGCCTAAAAAGGTATGGGAACAAGCCCAAAAAGGTATAGGAACAAGCCTAAAAAGGTATAGGAGCAAGCCTAAAAAGGTATGGGAACAAGCCCAAAAAGGTATAGGAACAAGCTAAAAAGGTATAGGAACAAGCCTAAAAAGGTATAGGAACAAGCCCAAAAAAAGGTATGGGAACAAGCCCAAAAAGGTATAGGAACAAGCCTAAAAAAGGTATGGGAACAAGCTCAAAAAGGTATGGGAACAAGCCTACAGGGTATAGGAACAAGCCTAAAAAGGTATGGGAACAAGCCCAAAAAGGTATACGAACAAGCCTAAAAAAGGTATGGGAACAAGCCCAAAAAAGTATGGGAACAAGCCCAAAGGGGATCGAGATTAACTCAAAAGTATCGCGAGATGAACTTCCAAGAAAAAGAAATGACTTTTTCGAGAAAGTAAACATAAGACGAGATGATTTGCAGTTGGAATGAGATATACTTTCATACCTATGCTATGCTTACCTGCAAGGGTTGCGCACACGAAGATCACTTGAAGTGATTGGCTGACTTTGGAAGCATTTGCCGAGTAGAACACGAACTTTGCTGTTAATATTACCGTTGCAAGACGGAATTTGCTGACGATTTGCCGTGGCAAGACGGGTATTGCTGATGATTTGTCGTTGCTAGACGGACCTTTAACGATGATTTGCCAACGAGGCTGATGAGCTTGACGAGCACTGCTTGGAAACTGAGGCATCTAGGGCCCTTTCAAATGATACCGATAGGTCTGAAGATGACGAGACCTATGAAGACGATAAAGGCAGAATATGCCACCTGCATGACTTGAACTCATTGTACATATTGTGATTTGAGGCGCAGGGAGGCGACGGCCAGGAAGAGAGTGATTCCGGGGAGAGCGGTGACCGCGACTTTCGAGGAGGGTGGTGAGCACCATGGCGACGACTCAGAGCCGGATTGATTGCGGTGGCCCCCTTTTGCCATGCTTTAAGACTCTTAGAGAGAGAGAGAAGAAATAATGCATGCACTATTCTATTGCTTCTCACTTTGTAAAACAATATTTTTTTGTATTTTGTAACTAATGCATTCTCTTGATAGCATCTAAACTTATTTGTTTATATGCATTAGTCCGTCCCAAGCAATGGCAAAAAAAGAAAGGCATTTGTTGGGGGTTGGTATTTTTGTGGTTTGGTATTTATTGGGTGTTATTTGATGTGCCAAATCCTCTCCCATGCATTTGGTGAGTAAGGGGAATGGATATACACATTTTTAGGATGTTTTGAACAGATTTTGAGCAAGTATCGGATCGCCGATGGAATGCTGCAGATGCAACCAGTGCTGATGTCTGATGGATGATCACATTAACAGACTTTCTTGGGAAACCAGCCCCAGCATTTATAAAAGGATAGATACGCAAAAAGGCAACTTCCAGCAGTCACAGCAGCCCCAGAACCGACCTTCAACACCAAAAATAGCCTTAAGACCCAGCATTTGACTCGAAATGGAATGTTATGATGAGAGATCCAATGCAGCCCCATTACGGCAGAATCATCATGTGGCCAAAGAGGCGCCCATCTTTTCAGACCTCAGACAATCAGTCACTGGACAAGACTCGGAAATGTATATGTGCAGGGGCACATTTTTTGAGGGTGGGAATGGATCCCGATTCTGTGACACACTCACTTTTAGGTTTGACTCTTTTGAGAGAGTATAAACATTGCAAGGTGTGGAAAAGTGTATGGAAGCCCCTGCTGACAGAAAGACAGTGTCTGGCTCTATTTCCCTATGATGGAGAGAGAGAAGACTTGTCGACACACTTGAAAACTTGTCTTATTCGTGATGAACACAAGGCTGCTTAAAACCCTTTATTGATGTTCGGGTTATTCAACCACTAAATCTGATATGAAAAAATATTTTGATTAATCACAAGGAGAAAATCAACTGATATCGAGATCAAATTTGGAAAGACGGAACGAAGGATCTTTGTATAGAGACGGCCCTTGATGAGACCAGATTTTTTGAGATTTGTTTGTGATTTCGACCAGACCAATTATGGTTGCCTATGTTCCCCTCCTGACGAGGAGCTCAGGTCGCCGTAGTTCGGGCTTATCTCGATTGAGATAGAATCTTTGAGGATTTGGAGGATTGAAAAAACATGTCCTCCTGAAGTGTCGACGAAAGACACGGATGTGAAGCCCCAGTGGGACATCCACGGCAAGTGTTTGCGGAAGAGAAATGAAATATGCTCACATGAAGTGCCAAATGAATGGATTGAATTTGCACAATCTTAGATTGATGACTTTGAGCCAAGACGGATTAGATTTTCAATTTAAGCAAGCAATAAAGCATTAACTTGATTTAGCTCTCGAGGATATTAGAATGGAATTACTATTCGGTAGGAATTGTAGCTGGGTTTCCGGGCTTCGATCGGCCATCGGGTAATTTTGGAAGTGGATGACCTCTTGAAATGAGAGGTCGGCTAGGCCTTTTACTGACTGAACCTCTAAAGATGAGAGGTTGGCTTGCAGGGATGTGTTTGGGAAATCTATGGCGAGGAAGATTGATTGCCCCTAAGAATGAGAGGTCAAATTTTGACTTTGACCAAAGGCAAGGGTAATGGTAATGGAAATGTCCTCTAAAATCGAGAGGATGGCTTGAGATTGGTTAAGGAAATGGGAATATCCTCTAAAATCGAGAGAATGGATTGGGATTGATTAAGGTAATGGGAATATCCTTTAAAATCGAGAGGATGGCTTGGGATTAATTTAAGGTAATGGTGAGAGGAAGTCCAAGCTATCGAGAACTTTTATGAACTTTCGAGGATTTGAGCTCTTTTTGAACATTGGAGAGCTTTCCGAGAAGTCGGGAATTTTTGCTGAATTGTGAGGATTTAAAACCCTTCTTTTTAGAATTTGGAAGGCCTCTTTGAAGAGTTGAGGATTATATCTGAGATTGTGAGGATTTAAAATCCTTCTTTTGAGAAATTGGAAGGCTTCCCGAGGAGCTGAGGATTATATCCGTCCTTCCTTCATGGCTTGAGATATTTTGTGCATCGCCGACTCTCGAAGCTAACTTCTTAGGCTTGCTTGGACTTCATGGAGCAAAGGTGATGACTAAACGGGTTTCGAAACATGCCGATCTTGAAATGAAAGGATATTATTTAGTGAGGGTGAGGTTATGGCTTCCCTAGGGTGAAAGGCTTCAACCGCAACCCCTACCGGATGACCTAAACGAAATTAAGTCTTCATTGCTTGCTTAAACTTTAAATGAGAAAAGATTTATGCAAATTCATCGAGCAACGAAATGATTAAGATGATGAAAGAGATGTGAGCATATGAGATGCAAGATGGGGAGTTGGTAAGCCCCAATTTGAGAAAGATATCAGTTGATTTTCTTACTCTGATCAATTTAAATATTAATCATTTTAAAGAATTAGTGATTGAGCAGCACAAGTGATCATGTGAAATAAAACCATTTCAATCAGGTGTAATGTGGGTTGCAAGTTATGTCTCGAGTCTAGCAAGAAGAGAAACAAAAAATTTTATCATTGGAAGAAAAGACTAGTCCAACGTGGACTTAACGGACTCTTGTCCAATAAAGGGCATTCATTAAAGAAACAGACGGACAATCTAGAACCTACACAGACTGATTGAATGTATTAATATTGGATGGGAGGGCCCTGGGTTCTGGTGAAGATCACGGAAGAAGATTAGTGACCACATCGGGGTGAGGAGCCTTTTCGATCTTCCCCTCATTAATAAGCCTTTGGATGAGTAGCTTCAAAGGGACGCAGTCATTGGTAACATGTCCAGGGTACTGATGGTAGAGGTAAAACTTGCTAGTGTCCAGATTGGGGTTTGCCTTAACCGGGTTGTAATTATCCAAAGGCTTGATCAGCCCAGTCTTTACCAAACCATTAAATGCCTCCTCGATTGACATCCCCAAATCATCATATTTCTGCCGCTGAGGCTTTCCTCCACCACGGCCGGATAACTGACCCTTCTCCGCTTGAATGTAGTTGACGGTGTTAGAGACAGCAGTTTCCTTACCCTTCGAAGCAACGGGGGTAGGGCTTGGAACGATGGAATAGGTGGCATTCTCTCTTTCGGCCCCTGCACTCACCATTTCTCGCAGATTCAGGTAATAACCAAGCCCAATGGCTTCCCTAACAGCTGGCTTGACGCATGAAAGAAAAATGGACTTCTCGTCAGATAGGGGAATTGGATGAACCAACTCATTAAGCTTCTTGTTCCACCTCTTATAAAAGTCTGTTACGGACTCATCGTGCCTCTGGATGGTGCCGATCAAGTCACTACGAGTGGTGTACCACTCGACACTTCCTTTGTATTTGTCCAAAAAAGCATCAATGATCTGGGACCACGTAGCCCTCGCCTCCGGCTTAAGGCCTAGAAACCATCTCAGAGGAGAATCATCGAGAGATAAATGAAAATAGAGAGCTAGCATCTCCTCGGTGGCCCCTTTGGCACCCATAGACATGATATAGCTATTCATGTGAGTTTTAGGGCATGTGGAGCCTTCAAACTTAGTTATAGGGGGCATCTTGAAGTTCTTCGGGAGGGCCTTAGAGTCCTTGAGCTCTACAGAGTTGACCACGCTGGACCCGAAAGTCATCTTGTGCAATTGTTCTTTCACATACTTCAACTCCTCTTTCAAACTCGAGACCTCGGAAGATGGATGTTGTCCTACGTTTGGAGCTACCATGGAGGACGGAACTGGTCCACTTGCCTGAACAGGTGCCACAGAAGAAAGAACCGCACACTGAGAAGCTGATGGATTAAAGGGCAGAGCGGCCGGTGATAATGACGGAACAGGACCACTAGCCTGAGCAGGCGCCACAAAAGGAGGAAATGTAAATTGGGAAGCTGAAGGGTTAAAGGGCAGAGCTGCCGGCGGCAATGACACTGGAGCACCCGCGTAAAACTCACTTTGGCCTTGGATCTTGACCCCAAAAGCATCATATCCATTAAACTGCAGCTTTTCTACTGGTGGAAGAAAACTTTGGAGCTGGGATGGAAGATACTGCGGAATACTGTCTTGGCAGATTTGGCTTCCCGACAGACGGTATTGACCGCTCTGCTGCTGATTGGACTGATCATGAGGAGGAGCAAACTGACCACCAAAAGTTGGGTTGAGCGGCTGACCCGCGCTGCTATACTGACCCTGACCTTGGTACCCAAACTGATTCTGAGCTGACCTAAATTGATTCTGAGCGAACCCATACTGGTCCTGGCCGACACCACTGTGTTGATTCTGGCCATACTGATTCTGAGGAGAAAACACAAACTGTTCCTGAGCACTAACCTTCGGGAAGGAGCTTGACTCGCCTCTCAGTCCGTATTGCCCGCCATAAGTAGACACTGGGATGGGGGGTGGCCTCGACACATTCCCATATGTCGGCATCGGACAGGAGCTAGGCACGCCATAAGAGATCGGCGGGGGCACATTGTGATAGCCTTGCCTTGGCGAGGACGGGGGAACGAAGCCAGTGCCGGTGATAGTAACATCGGGCTCCTCTCTAATTTCTTCATACGATCCATCGGGGCGACGGATTATGGCAACGCCTTACATATGCATCGCTTCGACATAACGAGCCCAACCGGCCTCCTCACGGGCACGAGAGGCTTCAAGATCAGCACGGAGAGAAGCCTCCTGAGAGAAGTTAAAACCTGGGTGAGGGTTAACAAACGGACTTCCCGGGGGTGTCATATGAGGACCCATGCCATAACCACTGCTAGAAGAGGCATTCAAACCCACATTCGGCCCCACATTCTGACCTTGATCCGGCCCAACACCTTGACTGACATTCTGACCCTGAGCTGGATCAACACCCGCATTCGGACCCAAACCCGCTGAAGCTTGCGAATCTGCCATCTCGAGGCTAGCTGAAACGAATCCCCGGCCCGAGAGAAGCCGATTAACCGACCACCGGAACTACGACCCAATACTTTCTCGGCGAAAGGGGAGAACTGTTTTAGGTAGGGGAGAGGATAGGCTTAGGACGGACTCATGCATATGCCTTATTTAAAATATTTAAATAAAAATGATTTTTATTAATCCTAAGGATGGTTGGAAAAGGGGGACACCTTCTTTTTCGCAGTCTACGCTATTCCTGGACTAGTGGGTTCCATCACTACGTCTATAGACCCCCTGTATTCCACCTGTATTGCACCTCCGGGACGGACAATCCCGACAGAGGTCCTATAGGGCACGTGGAACCAACCAATCAAAAGGCAAAACGGACCTATGGGCATACAAGTCAAAACAAGTCAAACTCTAGATTTTCAAAACCAAGTCCAAGTTAACAACGTCATGACTCGGGAGGAGAGAGGTTCGAAAGTACGTTTGACTGTACGAGACCGCAATTTGCAGGTAAAATCCTGGAAAAAATTCGGCATGACCTCTCCTCACTTCGAGTCGAAAATCCGGCATGGCCTCTCGTCGCTTTATGGTGAAATTTCGGCATAACCTCCCGTTAGTACATGTCAAGAATTCGTCATGATCTCGCGTTAGCACATGTCGAAAACGCGTCATGACCTCTTGCGAAGCCAAGTCGAGAAATCGACATGTACCCACGTCGAGACATGTCGAAGCTTGGACATGTACTCACGTTGAGTTATGTCGTAACTTCGTCAGGAAGAAGGAGAGTATGCCAAGACCTTGGGGACGAAGTATGACCCGGACTTTGTGAGAAAATTTTGAAAACCGAGTTTGAAAAATGTTTTGAAAAGTATTTTGCCAAAAACCAACCGGTTACGGTAGAAAGTGTGTCACGGACAAGTGTGGTTCCTAGCTCTCTATAGGCTGGGAGGACTTTAGGTGCTCAAGCGTAAGCGAAACGCGTCACTGTCCGCGATCTCGTCCGTACACTCCTGGGTTCTAACTCTATGTGCAAGTAGCGTGCGAGTAGTGTGAAGGTATCTTCTAGGAAAATATTTTTTGCTTTTTTTGTAAAAAATATTTTTTCTTTTTTTTTTCAAAATGCAATAAGTATGCAAAAAGGAAAAAAGAATGATTCCAAAGCACGACAAAAGGGGACTGCCCCAAATGCCAAGAAATCACCAGCAACTGCATCTCAGAATTGCTCTGCCCTGTCCAACTGATCAACTGAAATTGTCCCTGCACTGCCTTCCTATGTCGTCCGACACAGGACATTCCAGGAAGGGGATGTCGTCCGACATAGAAGTTCTCACCAACAGAGCCAATCAAACAGCACAAGGGGGAAGCCCCAACACCGAAATACCATCATATCAAGGCATATAAAGCATGTAGGCACAGAAGCATGGCAAGGCACATAAGAGCACACAATGACACAAATCATACACAAAGAGAATGAGAAAATTGTCCAAGTTGATTTAAAGAAAGTTAGACCCTCTTAAGAAAAGCTTTTTCTTTTTCAAAAAAGAGGAATGATGCCGGTACGTGGCATTGTTAGACCACAATTTATCCCAAGCCCCGGTTAGAAAGCGATACAGGAAATTTAGTGGTTTCCACCTATATACCAAGCATCACTCTTTTCATTAAAATAAAAGCTTTTCAATGATGTCCCCAGCGGAGCCGCCACTGAATGAACGCCCTCCGAAAAATCAAAACAACCTTTTTCTTTGATTTTTAAAAACACAACTTATTTGTATTTTTAATTTTGGGAGTGGCCACGCTGTTTTTAAAGGAAAACATTGAAAAACCTTCGGAAATGAGAAAATGGGCCCGGGGGTCAAGTTACGATGTGGGAAGAGAATATGGAGCTCACCCACATCGCCTCTTTCGAGACTTTCAATCAAACATTTGACAATTATAATCATTCTAAGTGTGTGCAATTTGTGTCAACAAACAAGTCATGCAAATTTGGATTTCATTAATGATAGTGAAACTGGATACAACTTGTGAACCATGAAAGGAGGCCACTCCCTTACAAACAATGACTTGTATTACAAGGCAGGAGCTGAGACAGTCTGTCCAGGAATCTCGGATGTCGTCCGATACAGGACTTCCTCATAGGAGGGATGTCGGATGACATAAGGCCTCCTGATCAGATTGCCTCTTACAAAGGGGGTGGTTAAGCCACCAAAGCTAATCTAGAATTAAAACAAGGCTATTTTAACTAAGGAGAGACACTATTTAGGGTCCAAGACCAATTTGGGGTTGATTGAAGTGAGCAAAGTCAAATTTAACCTTTTGTGATACGGATGTCGTATGACACAGAACACATGATGTTGTCCTGTGTCGGACGACAGAACCGCCTCCATCATCAGGTTACACCCAAATGGATCTCAGACTTCCCAAACAGTGGTAAATGAACTAAAACTACTTAAACACAGCTCTAAATCACAAAGGGGATCAATCTGGGTAGATCTGAAGTCACTGAAAGCCAAACAGCTTTCTGGGAGCTCTATGTCGTATGACACAGGACCCCTTGAGAAGTCCCATGTCATCCGACATAGGTGTCCTATTTTAGTGCCTTCAGCAGTCTGATCCCACCTTGCTCAAGACATGAATCTAAGCTATAATACCAACTGGAAACAGTATAATAACAATACTACATGAGTATTATGGGAGGATCACATGTCTTTAATGGCCAAATGTGAGGAATCACATGTTTTTGGCCATTATCATGTAGCCATCACCTCCTAACTCAAACACAAGTAAACAAGATGCAAACTTTAATGCAACTAAGGCTACTAAATGTCCAGATCTGAGGTGAGGAGATGTGAATATTAAAGATTCACATCTCCACCACCTTTGTCATGCAAAATCCCAAATATTCACATGATATCAAATGATATAAGCATGCAAGATGAAATGAACAAGTATTTATGATGTAAACAGAGAGAGAGGGAGTTTAGTGGCTACCTATTGTAGTCCACAAGGTAAAATCACCAATAGTATGGTGTTTACCCCTTCAAAACACCAACAAAGGAGATCACTCTTTGGACCTTGGCTTGGATGTGTGTGTGTGAGGAGGGAGGTGAGTGTGTGTATGAGAGAGAGAGAGAGTGAGTCTCTATTTTAGCAGAGTGCCTTTACTTGCCAAAGTCCCCCTTAAAATGATGAGCCAAGCCCTTTATTTATAGGCATGCCGAAGGGAGCTCCTATGTCGTACGACATGGAGTTTCCACCGCCTTGGGGTCGTTCTGTGTCGGACGACACTGGTCAACTTTATGACAAGCTGGGCCGCAGGAAGGCAGGCCCAATGGATCAAGTGAATGAATGGATAATTTAGGCTCAAAATGCACTTTAGAAAATAAATGAGCCCAAAATTAATGCCAATCATGGAAAACATACCCAAAAACACGAGTTCGGGTCGGGGTACTCACAGTTCCTCCTGATGAACTTTGATATACTGGATAACTCCCTTGCAAATATCCAGAGTAACTTGTATTTCCAATACCAGGTTTGGCATTACCAAGTTTTTGACCTCTACCTTGCTGTGAACAGGAGTCCAAGTGGGTAACCAATCAGTTTGTAGCAATCATCTCTTGTATGCCCTTCCAAATTACAATGTGTGCACATTACTCCCCTTTTAAATGGATCCCTAACATAAGAAGTTTGAGTCCTGGATGAATAATTGTTGTTGTTGCTGTGAAAGGATTTTGCAGCTGTTGCAATATGCGACCCATCAGATATATGAGGAATAAAACCTTGTCTCTATATCTTATCTTGTTTAACCATAAGTAAGCATTGTTTACTTTAGGAAGAGGATTCATCACAAGAATCTGGCCTCTGATGTTGACAAAACTCTCATGAAGACCCATAAGGAACTGTATTAATTTCTTCATTTCATTTCTCTCTTCCTGGGCTCTCCTACATCCACATACACATGGACAACTACATGAATTTATTAATTTATAGCAGACCTTTCATCCCACAATCCCTTCAGTTTGTGGTAATATATCTCAACAGAGCTTGTACCTTGTTCAAGGCTATGTAATTTCTTTTCCAATTGAACAATTCTATGCCCATTTATGGAAGAAAATCTTTCTTTCAGTTCCATCCAAACAAAATGTACAGTAGTTAAAAATCGAAGACTGTTGCTTATTTCTTGTGAGACTATATTGAAAATCCAACATTTTACTAACTGGTGATTGATCTCATTGGCCTTGTTTGTAGTTGCTGCAACAAAAACCTTTATTGCTGTAACATTTGAATATTTATCTTCAATAGAAACAAAAGTCTATCATTAGGTTTCTATATTAACCGTATGAATTCCAAAATGTCGATGTGACTAAAATCCTACCATCTGTCGTAGTAGAGGAGCAGATAGTACAATTGTGGCGATTCATATGCATCATATTGCTTCCGATTGGAGATGGTCAAAATGGGCCTAAATCCATGGGAGGTCCGCACGGACCGTTGCCCGTGGCCCGTTTGGCCCGGGCCCGTCCAGCCCGTGGCCCGTAGTTCGCCCAGTCCGCTTTGCATACGGGGCGGGCTTGGATCAAGGAAGTCCGCACAGAACGGGCTTTGGCCCGCGGATCGAAAGATCCATTTGGTCCGTTACAATGAGGTCCGCATGGACCTATTTGTAAAAAATAGGTTTTTTTTTATCTACTAAACAATTTATATACTTTAAATTGTTTAGTTTTTTTTTTCTATCTTTTTTATATACCTATTTGTAACAAATATCAGTAATAAAAAAGTCTAAAATATTATTTCATAGTCAATAAAAAATTAATAAAAGAATAAAAATAAAAAAAGGATTGTCCATCCCTCTTTTCTTTTATATATACTTTCATTTGTTTAGTTTCTTTCTATCTTTTTTATATACCTTTTTGTAAAAAAATATCAGTAATAAAAAGTCTAAAATATTATTTTCTAATCAATAAAAAATTAATAAAAAATAAAAATAAATAAAGGATAGTTCGTACCTCTTTTTTATGTACTTTCATTTGTTTAGTTTCTTCTCTATCTGTTTTTATATACATTTTTGTAAAAAATATCAGTAATAAATAAAGTCTAAAATATTATTTCCTAGTTAATAAAAAATCAATAAAAAAATAAACACACATTTATAAACCCTAAACCCTATATATCCCATACCCTAACCCCAAATCATATATTTTAAATCATATTTATTCCACTCACTAAACACTAAATCCTAAACCCTATATATACCACTCACTAAACACTAAATCCTAAACACTATAAATCACGTACCCTAACCCTAAATCATACTCCCTCCGTCCCAGCCCACTTAGGATTTTTTGAAATGGCACGGGGATTAAGGAAAAGGTAAATGTTGTGAGTGTAATTTAAAAATAGGAGAGAGAATGAGTGGAGGGAATAGTAAATTATAATGGTGTTGTGAGTATTAAAATAATGTAGGAGAGAGAATGAGTGGAGAGAATAGTGATTTAAGGTTTCCATTTTGGGCCGTCCTAAGTCGGGTGGGACGCCCAAAATGGCAAAAAGTCCTAAGTCGGCCGGGACGGAGGGAGTATATCTTAAATCATATTTATACCGCTCACTAAACCCACTAAACCCTAAACCCTATATATACCACTCACTAAACCCTATACCCCCTCCGTCCCAGTAAAACTTGCACATTTACTATTTGCACAAAAATTAAGAAAAAAGTTAGTGAAGAAAATGTTGTGAGTATGAAAAGTGAGGTTGGAGAGAGAAAGTGGGGTAGGAAATAGTGATTTGATTGGTGTTGTGAGTATAAAAGTAAAGTATGAGAGAGAATTAGTGGATGAAATAGTAAAGATTTTTTGCCATTTTAGGAAGTGTGCAATTTGTAATGGAATGCCCAATGAGAAAAGTGTGCAAGTTATAGCGGGACGGATGGACTATATCCCATACCCTAACCCATATAACTTAAATCATATTTATACCGTATAACCTAAACCCTAAATCATATACCTAGACTCTAAAGTATATGCCCCTATACCCAAAACCTTACAGTATATACCACTATACCCCAAATCCTATAAAGCCTATACCCTAATAACCCTAACCATATACCTTAAATCATATTTATACCACATACCCTAGACCCTAAATCATATACCTCATAACCCGTATTCTAAACTATACTCCCTCCGTCCCACCTCACTTGACACCCTTGAGGTGGACACGGAAACTAAGAAAAAAGAATAAAATAAAAAAAAATGTGTGGTAGAAAATGAAGAGAGAGAATGAGTGGAGTAAATAGTAGTGTTGGTTGAATAAATTGAGTGGGAGAAAATGAAGAGAGAGAATGAGTGGTGGGGTAGAGTGAATATAAAATTATAAAAAGTAGGCTATTTTGGAAAGTGTCAAGTGAGTTGGGACGGCCCAAAATAGAAATAAGTGTCAAGTGAGATGGAACGGAGGGAGTATGTCATATCTAAACCATTTATCATATATCTTATACCCTAAACCCTATATTACATATCCTAAACTCCATGCATATCCTAAATCATTACCATATATGTAAAAAAATGTTTGCTAATATTATTAATAATTGAATATTACATAATAGTAATAATTAAGAGAAAAATATTTAATAATATTAATAATAATAATTTAACCTTTAAAGAATATTAATAATGCTTTTACTTTACCCCAACTCCTAAAATTCAAACCAAATTCTAAAGTATTTACCATATTACTCAAAGTTCCTTCTGACAAACAAAACAAAAAAAAAAAAACTAAAAATCTTACTCTAGGACGGAGGAAGTAAAAAAAGTCTAAAATATTATTTCCTAGACAATAAAAAATTAATAAAAAAATAAAAATAAAAAAGGGTTGTCCGTCCCTCTTTTCTTTCATATATACTTTCATTTGTTTTGTTTTTTTTCCTATCTTTTTTTTATATACCTATTTGTAAAAAATATCAGCAGTAAAAAAAGTCTAAAATATTATTTTCTAGTCAATAAAAAATTAATAAAAAATAAAAATAAATAAAGAATAGTCCGTCCCTTGTTTCTTTTATATACTTTCATTTGTTTAGTTTTTTTCTATCTTTTTTTTTATATACCTATTTGTAAAAAATATCAGTAATAAAAAAGTCTAAAATATTATTTTTCAGTCAATAAAAAATTAATAAAAATAAAAATAAATAAAGGATAGTCCGTCCCTCTTTTTTTATATACTTTCATTTGTTTAGTTTTTTTCTATCTTTTTTATATACATTTTAGTAAAAAATATCAGTAATAAATAAAGTCTAAAATATTATTTCATAGTCAATAAAAAATTAAAAATAAATAAATAAATAAATAATGGTCCGTACGAACCTTATTAAAAAAATAAAAAAATAGGAAAACCCGTTTGGCCCGTGAATCTTCTGATCCAGGCCAAACGGGCGGGCTTGGACTGGAGAAATGAGTCGGGTCAGGTATAGGCCCGTTTCATCAAACGGGCTGACGGTCTTCAACCTGTCCCGCCCGCTGGTTGATCCGCACGGATTGGGCCGACACGGGCCGACTCGTTTGATCATCACCACTTCTGATTCACTGACAATTGATAGACATAATCAATAGGGGTGAATAAGATTTTTTCGTATCGAATCAAGTCAATTAAAATCAGACCGAACCAATAATATTGATTGATCTTGATTCTAAATTTTCTTAAAACCGATATGTTGATCTGGTTCTGGTTATAAGAAGTTCGAACACCGGTTAGAATCGGACCGAACCAATACATATACTATGCTCATATAATATACCGTAGATAAATAAATATATACTCTCTCCGTCCCAGTTCAATTGATACTTATTTCCTTTTTGATCCGTTCCACACCAATTGATACTTACCCAAAATGGAAAGGAATCTTCACTATTTACCCCACTCATTCTCTCTCCTATTTTACTTTTTCACTCACAACATTCTCTCTCCTAACTATTCCTCTCACTCATTCTCTCTCCTATTTTACTTTTACACTCACAACATTCTCTCTCCACTTTTTCTCTTTCTTACCTTTCCTTAATACGTGTGCCATTTTTTTTGGTATCTAATGAACTGGGACGGAGGGAGTTTAATTTACTAAATATATTTTTGTACATATATCTCCCCTTGCAAAGAAGCCCAAGAAGTCAGCTCCTAAATGTAGAATATGGTTATGGCGATTTAGAATGCCTATGCTTTGTGAAGAGATTAATGGTGATAAGTGTAAGAACATGGATTAATGTAACATATAAATACTTAATAATATAATGATCAATATTATAATATATGGTATAAAGTATAGAACTCAAAATAATATGTAGAATTCCATAATATAAGTATACCATTAAATGATGGGCATAATGGTAATGTCTTATATATCAATAGGTGTAGTCCCTAAATGAAGTGCCCCTTGGATTCCTATATAAAGGCCTATCCATCAAGCCTATGAATCACTAGTTACATTATTCTCATTCAGTCAAAATTCTTCCTAAGTACTTGAAGAACAAAGAGATTAAAAGGCACTCATCATTTAGAAGATCTACTCCTCCCTAATTTGAAATCTATCTTCTTACTTCATCCTCTTTACTCAAGAACAAGAACAAGAACAAGATTAAGAACGAACATGGAATCACAAGGTAATTACACGCTTCCGTCTTCTTCTTCTTCTTCTTCTTCTTCTCTTCTTAATCTAGTTGTGAGACGGTTCATTGTTTAATGGATCCTTTTTATGTTCCAACAATTGGTATCAGAGCCTACTCATATACTAGATTGAGTTTGAATTTATTATAAAGTCTTGTGCTTTAATTTGTTTTAAATCCATGTATAATTACACTTAGTTTTGTTCTTGTACATAATACTCATTTTGTCTAAGAGTATTATGTTCATAACTTCATTCTATTTCTGAAATTTTGATTTTACTCAAAAGGCTTTCAATGTAAGATTATCCCATTTTTGAACATAGCCACCATCCTTGGATGCGTTGTGAGTTTGTTCATATGCATAGCCACGCATTTTTTAAATGTGTTGTGAGTATGCGGATCTACTTACTTTGATTGAAAATTGAGTCACCATTAAATTAAGAATGGTAAAATCAAACTTAAGAGACATGATGGTTCAAGCAAGATTATCCCATTTGCATAGCCAACATTGTATGATGTATGGAGTGTGCAAATCTAGATCTACTTGTTTGACCATTTTAATTTAAGTGCAAGATTATCCCATTGACACAACAGAGCGTTTTATGTCGCACAATCGTGTTGGATCTACTTGTATATTCATGTCTTAGTTAAGCGTTAATTTTGCTTGACATTCATGTTTGTGTTAAAATTTAATTTCTGGAAAAAGCAATGGTCCAACCGTGGTGACTTTTAATTCCCCTTGGACCGTGGCTGTTCATGTAGTGGCTTTTAATTAAGTGACTTTTATAATGCTTTACTCCATATCCATATCCATATGTACCGTGAAGTGGCTTTTAAATGGTGACCTTTTACTCCACCAATTGGTATGAACCGTGGGTGTAAAAAGTATAATTGTGACTATTCATAAAAGTTTAAATGTGACTTTTACTCCACTACTCCACGGCTGTTCATGAAGTAAGAACCGTGGCTTTTTTTTTTTTTAATTGGTGATTTTTAAAATGAGTATAATTGGTGACTTTTTGTTGCCCAAAATTTTTGATAATTTATTAATAAATTATAATGTCTGGACACCAGTCGCGCTTCGGTGGTTCTTGGAGTTATTAAACTTTAAGAATGGACGGGTAGAACAAAAGGATATTGTCTTTTATTAATAAATTTCGCTTATTTCTTTATTTATTTTTTTAAATTTTCAGAAATTACCTTAAAGTCTTAAGTGCCCTAAAGTATGATTAATTATATGCTTAAACAAATTTATTCATTGTTTAAATAATATTGTTGCCAAAGCAATTTACGTTATTTAAATACAAATTTGTTAAAGTGATGAATGTAAATATTAATATGTGATAACATGCTTGTTTCCCAAAGGAGACCTTGTTATTGACTAAGTGTTTACATTCATGGGGTAATAATTGAACTAAACTTTTGGTCATTTTAAACGATGTGAACCATCCCAAAGGAAGGCGGGTGTTTAAAGTGAATTGTTTACATTCTTTATTACCAGGGGAACAAATACCTTAAACTTTAGTACACCTTTTGTACTTGATCCGGCCCAAAGGAAGGCAAGTATTTAAAGTGTGTTGTTTAAAGCTATTTGTTTACCCTAAGATAAATCAAATTGTGAGTCAATTCGCAATCCAAAGATTAGTCTTGATGTCATATTGATTATCTTTTATTTTGATGGTATTCATTTTGATATAATTAATCATTGTGTAGTTTCTTATACATGTCTTGTTTCATTCTTTTGTTCTCTTCATTCAGATTTGATCAGTGCTTCATCTGTTACTACTGCCTTAAACTCAATTCCTTTGCTAACTGGGACAAACTTTAAAACTTGGAAAAACAAGATTATTATGGTCTTAGGCTGTTTGGACCTTGACCTCGCATTAAGAGAACAATCTCCCGCCCTCTAAGCGATAAAAGCACCGCGGAAGACCGCTTAAGTTCGAGAGGTGGAAGCGTTCTAATCGCGTCGGCTAAGCATAATTAAGAATGCGGTCCTGAGACATTTACGAACAGTGTCTCCGAGGATGTTGGTGCAAAAGGTTTCCTAGATGCCCTAGAACAACGCTTTGCAAAAAGCGATAAATCGGAAACAAGTGCTACCTTGAAGAAGCTTGTTTCCATGAGGTATAAGGGCACCGGAAACCTAAGGGAATACATAATGGAAATGTTTCATCTATCATCGAAATTAAAAGCACTCAAGTTGGACTTGTCGGAAGACTTGCTTGTGCATTTGGCTTTAATTTCTCTTCCTTCGCAATTTGGTCATTTTGAAACGACCTATAATTGTCAAAAGGACAAGTGGAATATTAATGAATTAATTTCACATGTCACGGAGGAAGAAGATAGGTTGAAACACACCAAACCCGAAAGTGCACATTATGCATCTACCTCTTCTCGTGGGATTAAGAGAAAAGGTAAGGAGATTGCGGTTGCATCAAAGAAGCCTAACAGATCATCAAATGATCAAAAGGTGAAAAAGTGCTTCTTTTGCAAGGACCCCACTCACATGAAGCCCGATCGCTAAGTATCGCCAATGGCGAATTAAGAAAGGTATGTCATTTAGCTTTGTTTGTCTTGAAGCTAATTTAGTTTCAAACCCTTCGTATACATGGTGGTTAGACTCCGGTGCAACTACTCACATAAGTTCATGTATGCGGGGTTGCACCGAACTAGAACGCCTAATGAAGGTGAAAGATTCATCTACATGGGAGCCGGAAAGCCGGTAGAGGTGGAAGGCATAGGGACTTATAGATTATCCTTAAGTCTTGGATACTTCTTAGTTTTGAACAATGTATTTATTATTCCATCATTTAGACGGAATTTAATTTCCGTCACTACATTAGATCGAGAAGGTTATTCTTGCATCTTCGGTAATAATAAATGCAATTTATATTTTGATTCAAAGCTTTTTGATACTAGTTCTTTGTCTTACATTGATAATCTATATTTACTTGACACGGTCAATTCATTAAATGAGTCCCATAATAATGAAACTAACTCTCGAGGCATAAAACGAAAGTTTTCAAGTAAAAATTCTTATACCTTGTGGCATAGGCGTTTGGGTCATATCTCCAAAGGAGAATTGACAAGCTTGTGTCCGAGGGAATATTACATAAGCTTGATACTCCGGAAAATAACTTTTGTATTGAATGCCTTAAGGGAAAATTTACAAATAGTACAAACAAAAATGAATCCTTGAGAGCTACAAAAGTCTTAGAACTAATTCATACGGACATATGTGGACCGTTCCCTACCCCTTCATGGAACGGACAAACATATTTTATTACGTTCATAGATGACTTCTCTCGTTATGGATACATTTATTTACTTCATGAAAAGTCTCAATCATTGGACGTTTTCAAGTCTTTTAAAGCCGAAGTTGAAAAACAACTTGAAAAGACTATTAAGAACGTTAGATACGATCGTGGTGGTGAATACTACGGTCGGAATGACGGTTCGGGAGAACAACGTCCGGTCCTTTGCTCGCTATTTGGAAGAGTGTGGGATTGTCCCTCACTACACCATGCTTAGGGAACACCTAGCATGAATGGTGTAGCCGAGAGACGTAATAGAACCCTTAAGGATATGGTAAGAAGTATGGTTTCTTGTACTTCTTTACCCCACTCATTATGGGGCGATGCTTTGAAAACCGCAACCTACCTACTTAATAGAGCTCCTTCAAAAGCTACGACAAAACCCCTTATGAATTATGGACCGGTAAGAAACCGTCCCTTAATCATCTTCATGTTTGGGGTTGTCCCAGTCTAAAGCTAGGCCTTATAGACCTAACGAAGGAAAGTTGGACGCTAAGACAGCTTAGTAGTTATTTTGTGGGGTATTCTCAAAGATCTAGGGGATATAAATTCTATGACCCAAAGACTAGAACCTTTTTCGAGACGGGAAATGCTAGGTTCTTTGAGGATGTTGAATTTAGAGGGGAAAATTTGAATAGTAATTTTGAATTTGAAGAAATGGAAGAGGAATTCGTTTTTATACCTCTTCCTATAGTTCCTATCGAAAATCAAGCAGTTGTGCCTGAAATTCGACAAGAACATAATATTCAAAATGACGTTAATTCTCCTATTAATGAACAACATGAAAATGATGATGAGGAAATTCAACACCCTCAAAATCAAGAAGAACCAGTGCCATTAAGAAGATCTAATAGAGCAAGAAGGAGTGCTATACCGGATTATTATGATGTATATCTTGCCGAGAATGAGGAACCGTTAGGTTTAGTGGGAGATGAGCCAATCACCTTCCATGAAGCCATTAGTGGTCCAAATTCTCATAAGTGGATTGATGCCATAAATGAAGAGTTAAAATCCATGAATGATAATGACGTTTGGGATCTTGTCCCATTACCTAAGAATGTGAAACCCATCGAATGTAAATGGATCTTTAAGACCAAAAGGGATTCAAAAGGTAATGTGGAAAGACATAAGGCGCGTCTTGTCGCTAAAGGATTTACTCAAAAAGAAGGAATTGATTACAAAGAAACATTTTCACCGGTATCCTCTAAAAATGCTTTTAGGATCATTATGGCTTTAGTGGCACATTTTGACCTTGAGCTTCATCAAATGGATGTAAAGACTTTTCTCAATGGCGACATTGAGGAAACTATCTATATGAAGAAACCGAAATGGTGGTGATTCGGATCAAACTAGTCAACTAGTTTGTAAACTTAAGAAATCCCATTTATGGGCTCAAGCGAAGCATCTCGTCAATGGTACTTAAAATTCAACCAAGTTATTCTTTCATTTGGCTTTGAAATGAATCTTGGTGAAGATTGTGTGTACCATAAGTTCAGTGGGAGTAGATTTATATTTTTGGTCTTATATGTGGATGACATTTTACTTGCTAGTAATGATAAGGACCTTCTTAAGGAAACTAAGAAATTTCTCTCAAATAAATTTGAGATGAAAGATCTTGGAGAAGCTTCTTTTGTATTAGGAATCCAAATACATCGTGATCGGTCACGAGGTATGTTAGGATTATCACAAAAGAACTATATAGAGAAGATATTACAAATGTTTAGCATGGAAAATTGTAAACCACATGACACCCCGGTCTCTAAGGGAGATAAGTTCAGTTTAAATCAATGTCCTAAAAATAATCTTGAATCCAAGTATATGGAAAATATCCCTTACGCATCGGCAGTAGGAAGCCTAATGTATGCTCAAGTTTGTACTCGCCCAGATCTTGCCTTTATTGTTGGCATGCTTGGGCGATATCAAAGCAATCCGGAAAGAGAACATTGGGTCGTAGCCAAAAGAGTGATGAGATACTTACAAAACACGAAGAACTACATGCTTACATATACAAAGTCGGATCATCTTGAGATCATTGGTTTTTCCGATTTCGACTTTGCTGGATGCCAAGATAGTCGCAAATCGACATCGGGTTATGTCTTCACTTTGGCCGGTGGAGCGATATCTTGAAAAAGTGCCAAGCAAACATTAGTTACTACTTCCACCATGGAAGCCGAATTTGTTGCTTGCTATGAGGCATCCAATCAAGCTATATGGCTGCGAAAATTCATAGAAGGGCTGCGAATTGTCAAAGGTGTTGAAAGACCGCTTAAGTTATATTGTGACAATCGGGCCGCAGTATTGTACTCCAACAACAACAAGAGTTCATCTAAATCTAAGCATATAGATATTAAGTTTCTTGTTGTGAGAGAAAGAGTACAAAATGAACAAATAGAAATAGAACTTATTGGTACAAACTCCATGTTAGCGGATCCATTTACTAAGGCGTTATCTCCTTTAGTATTTCACGAGCATGTTGCTCATATGGGTGTAATGACTTTTGATAATGCTTAAATCAGTGGGAGTTCTTAAAGTTTCCTATTTCCTTGTGTTGTTTTATTTAAATTGATCTCATTTGGTTAAAGTAGGACTAGTTGGAGAATATATATATACGTTCTTCATATATATTCATTAATATTCCATGCTACATATCTATACTTAATCTATGTCATTTAGTTGGATATATATATGTGATTAATGTGGGTTTAGTTGCGAATCAATTACAACGAATGCCCCTTTAGTCCTTATACTTATATGACTAATGGACGGGATTGTTTTCGAATGACAACAAAGTGCACATAAGGGTTGTCATTTGTGTTATAAATATGATTTAAGAAATTTATTAAGTGAAGGTATATGTTATAATAATCCAAGTGGGAGATTGTAAGAACATGGATTAATGTAACATATAAATACTTAATAATATAATGATCAATATTATAATATATGGTATAAAGTATAGAACTCAAAATAATATGTAGAATTCCATAATATAAGTATATCATTAAATGATGGGCATAATGGTAATGTCTTATATATCAATAGGTGTAGTCCCTAAATGAAGTGCCCCTTGAATTCCTATATAAAGGCCTATCCATTAAGCCTATGAATCACTAGTTACATTATTCTCATTCAGTCAAAATTCTTCCTAAGTACTTGAAGAACAAAGAGATTAAAAGGCACTCATCATTTAGAAGATCTACTCCTCCCTAATTTGAAGTCTATCTTCTTACTTCATCCTCTTTACTCAAGAACAAGAACAAGAACAAGATTAAGAACGAACATGGAATCACAAGGTAATTACACGCTTCCGTCTTCTTCTTCTTCTTCTTCTCTTCTTAATCTAGTTGTGAGACGGTTCATTGTTTAATGGATCCTTTTTATGTTCCAACAATAAGAGATCAACAAGGAGAGTTTTTAATATTCTGGTAAGTGTTTGTGGTTGTGGAAATGTGTGAATATATGCCTTGTAGTTCAACTGTTTGTTAAAATGTTATTTTTAGTTAACTAAAACAACATTATAATCTCTTCACAATTGTTAAAAAAACAACTACCGTGAAGTTAAGTGTTTGTGGTTGTGAAAATCTGTGAATACAAGAGATTAACTAGGAGAGTTTCTAATATTCTGGTAAAAATATATTTTCGATTTTACTACTTTTCTTTTACTCTTTGTTACAATTTTTGGGTTTTGGTTCAATTTACTCATTAGTTGTAGTTCAACCATTTGATAAAATGTCTGAATAAGTAGGTTCATGTCTACTTGTAATATGTAGCCATTGAACAGTCTCTATATTACTGGAATTGGGAACATTGGCATTGATCCTTCACAATTGGGAGAGTTTTAAGCAACATAATTTCATTGCAGAAAATGGCTACCAGAAACTCTCTCCTGCTAAATACTGACTGAGCCTAAGAAACAATCCATCAGTTTAATACAGCATCCATGTGATGGGTACATTAACTTTCAAAAAGCAACGATAAGCTCTTTATACATATAACTTTATTATAACAAAATCCATTTATTTTATTTCATCTTTGTCACGCTAGACAAAGGATCATACAAGCAAGGAACACCAAAGAGAAAAAAACAAGCGAAACAAAACAAACATAGCAGCCTTTATTTTTCGTGTATGGAGCTGGACTGTGTATACCCCAAATTCGATAGCCTATAATTATTACAACACAATCCATTTATTTTATTTTGCGAAGGGATTTGGGGATGAGATTAGGGATGTTGTCGTCATCGAAGATCTCGCATTGGCTTTGGCATGCACCCGGGTCACAGTACTGAGACGTGGTCCCACAGTATCCATAAATGCTACAACATTGTCCTTCGGGGCACAGGGCTAGGTCGTCAGTTCCCAAGCCACATTGCGGCTTGGTTAGGGATTTGGAAATTTGACCAGTTATGTTTTTAGCTGATGGAGGGTGGGGGCGTATTGCACGAGTGAAAGGGCGTTTTAGTCCTACACTAGTGGAAGGGTGGCACTGACTTTGACATTTATAATCGTCGCAGTAATCAGGGGTATTTCCACAGTACCCCCAGTTACTGCAACATTCTCCTCCGTCGCACAGTTTGCCCCCAGCGTAGTAGCCACATTGGGGATCAGCGGAAACCCCAAAGAAAAGGGAGGTTAAAGAAAAAACTATCCAGACACAGTGTCTCATTTTTCTTCTTCTAGCTAGGTTGTTAAGGGAGTAAGATAGTTGTACATACGAGGTGAAGTGAACGTTGGTTTTTATAGGCAAATAGAAATGCTACCATAGATTACCTTAAAATAATTGTTTAAGTACATGACCACAGGAGCCTACATATTACTTGAAATCCCATAATTGTTATTATTAATGAAATAAAGTTTGCACTTTATATTAGCAATAAAGTTTGTAAATTATTTTTACAATGTCCAAAGCCCGAAAGAGATCGAACACTAAAGCTCAGAGAGCGTGAGGTTTGACTTTATCACTAAATCACTCATTTGAGATAAAAATAAAGCGATATTTATTTTAAACAAAAAAAATATTAAGAAACAACAAGTTATTACTGAAGATAGTACTCACCCTACCCATATGGATTGGTCCTAATCTTTAAGTAAATAATATTAATAAGGAATATAACAATATATAATCGTCCCTCAATTGATTTAAATCCGCAAGAAAACATATCCGTCAATTCTACCAAACTTGTTTATGGTCGATTTACATTTTAAAACTAATAATAAAATGGAAATATAAAAAATATAGTAATTTATTTTAATAATATTTGTAAGATTGTACATTTTAAATGCTAAAAATATAATTTTAATTGGTTTTTATATGGTTGATAGTTCGAAGAAAACTAACTATAAATACATTTTCTAACAACCTCCAAACTCGGAATGGATAACTAATTTGAGATAAATGATACTCCCTCTGTCCCGTTCGAAAAGGCACAAATTTTCTTTTTGGGTGTCCCATTTAAAAAGGCACTTTTCCAAAAAGGAAAGTTTTTATTACTATTCCACCCACTCATTCTCTCTCCTACTTTACTTTTACACTCACAACATTCTCTCTCCTAACTATTCCTCCCACTCATTCTCTCTCCTATTTAATTTTTCATACTCACAACATTTAAACTTTTTCTCTTTCCTATATCATTTTTCTTAATTTGCGTGCGAGACTAGTTTTGTGCCTCTTCGGGCGGGACGGAGGGAGTATAATATATTATATTATTATTCATGCATGTGTGCAAATACTAGATGGGAGTTTATGATAATACAATTATTAAAGTTTAAAATTTTCTTTTCCATGTGAATTTTGAGTTATAATTAACATTTGAGCAAAAAATGGGATGAGTGGGTGAAAATTTTATTTTTATAGAGTAAGTTTTAGGAAAAACATATTTCTCCATAAGTTATAAAAAGCCCACTTTTTATCTTTAAAATATCGAGTTTAGACCTTAAAACATTGAGTTTAGACCTTAAAATACCTAGAAAATAAAATAGTGAGTTTAGGCGTTAAAACAGTGAGTTTAAGCTAGAAAATAAAATAGCGAATTTAGGCCTTAAAACAATGAGTTTAGGCTTTAAAACACTAAGTCGATATATTTAAAATAAAAATTTTTATAACTTATAGAAAAACAAGTTTCTCCCAAAAATTTTTGATTTTTATTAGGCCTACGGTCTATTTTAAGGAAATCAGTTACAATCACTTTTAAGGATATTACTCTCTCTATGACCTATAACCTCTTTTAGCCCAATCTTTATTATAATAAATCTCAAAAATAACTTTTTATATACAAAAAAATGTTGAGATTAATCCCTCAAAAAAATATTTGAAGATTTGAAGATTTTTTATTTTAATATTATGTAATTTTAAATTCTATCATTTGAATACAATTGAAATTCCCTAAAAAAATATGAAATAAATATTAATAGAGTTTCTATTATTAAATTGATTACATTATTAACTTATTTAATTTATTTTTTTAAAGAAGAAATATATGTTATGTATCAACAAATAAAAAATTTTCAAACTAAATTATTTTCTAAAAGGTATAATTTATACCTTTTAGAAAATAATTTACTTTGAATAATTTTTATTTGTTGATACCGTATAAAGTACTGTTTTGTTATATCTATAAAATAATTAATTTTCTTATTTTTAAGTGATTTTATATTTAAAAAAATAGCTTATTAAATACTAAATTACTTTTTAATTTTTCCATAATTTTTCTGATTAAAAAAAAATAAAAAAAATAGGAAAACCCATTTAGGCCCGTGGATCTTCAAATGTGGGCCAAATGGGCGGGCTTGGACGGGTGAAATTGGATGGGCCGGGTTTAGGCCCGTGTCGTGACACGGATGGACGGGCTTGAACCCGTTTCTCAAACAGATTTGGTCCTAATATTTATTAATTTTTCTTATTAATTTTTCTGCATGCGAATGATTTTATCTCTATCGATCTTTATTTCAAGATGATGTCTTTAATCAATGAGGCATGCATGACATTTTTGCATAAAATATATCATTAATAATTACTAGTATTTCCTCGAATCCAGAATATTTGTAGCTTACAAGTTATAAAAAACACAGTTATTACTATAATTTAATGATGAAATTATCAAATTTACTTTTATTTATTGCCCTTTTTCTCTTCTCGTTACATTATTCCTCTTATCAAACCGATTAATGAAATGAAACAAATACCAATATTGATATAGAAATAGACAATTGAATACTTTTAAAACAAAAGCGATATTTATTTTAAGGGCAAATTGCAATTTAGGGCCTGAACTAGAGAGGGTGTTATCGAAACAGGGCACTATATCTAAATTTTGTCAAATCAGGGATCAATATCTAAAAAGAATTTCCAGTTAAGGGCTTTTTGACGATTTTCGTTAGAAAAGTCAGTTAAGTGACATGTGCAACGCATATGCTGGACAAGTTGGACTAAATTGAAATGCAAATTCGTTATTAAGGAGTGGAATGTAAATTTTTAAAAATTGATGACCGTTACAAATTTTTTTTTCAAAAATAATATTTTTTGAAAATATAATATACTGAGAAAAGCTGTAATTTTTTTATAATTTTAAAATATGTTAAAATAAATGTTATAAATAAAAGAAATGTATTTTAAAAGAAAATAGTATTTTTTTAAAAAAATATATAATTAATTTTTAACGTAAATCTTGTAAAATAAATGTTATAAATATAAAAAAAATTGAATTTTTAAAGAAAATATTATTTTTTAAAACAAAATTAATTAAAATATTTAGTTTTTATTTTAACACAAAATAATTAGTAATTTTAAAATATTGAAAAAAATAAAGATAATAGTTAATATGATTTAAAATAATTTAAGATATTAACTGAACATACCAAAAGTGCCGAGTTGGGCCCAGCAAGTAAAGCCCAATCACAAGCAGCCTTGGCCATCACATTCTCAATGAAGCTGACCCAATCAGAACAAGGCCCAAAGCCCATCTCTTGTATCAGTCGACTAAGCCCATGGTCCGACCTACCAGGTCCCGACCTAACTTAGTCCGACCTCATGATCCAAATCACAATTCGGGTACGAACCATGCTCTACCCGACAAAGTCGCGACCATTCCACGAGCGACGACCTCGACCTAAATCAACAAGTGACGACTTAACACTTCTGGCTTATTTGGTTGAACAATCTTCATAACCACATCCCTATAAATCAGGGACCGTTATAGACATGTTCCCACGTCCAAGTAACTGCCGCTATAATCTCGGAGGACATGTCGCCTCCCCAAAAATACATCACTCTTGCCTATAAATACTTCATCACTACCAAACGATGAGAGGTAACTGCCATTTTGTATTCTGAATTCATTATTCAATACATTTTGAGCTATATACAACTGTGATCTTACTCTCACGCCCGAGCGTCCTCGCCGGAGACACATCCGGCTAGTCGTGGGTTCTGCTTTTCGGTCAAGAAGCCGGTGATCGGTCTGCCACGTGGAGGAAGATTGATAAGCACATTTCTGCCGCATCGGTTTGGTTCCATTGCCGGGAAAGTGCTTTAGACTTGACTTCGAAAACTCCATCAAACCTGCAACAATGGTGACTTCAGAAGGACACGTATCCGAGGCTTCACTTGGGCACGATGAAGTGAACAACAACAACAATGCAAACGTTGGAAATGCAGATTTGCCTCCTCCTCCCCCTCCTCAACGACATCATGCTAGGGCGACACGCTCTAACAGCGTGGGCGATGGCGAGGATTGCCGGATGCAAGGAGAGAAAAGCGTCCTATGGAAGGACAAGGAGCTCCACCTCACCCAAAACGCACAGCCCAGGCGGGCTAATGTGGGAAGCGGGCGGGTCCCTCCACTAATCCCATGAGCAAGAAAGAAATGATCTTTGGAGCGAGCCCGGATTCAGGCGACTTAATAGCCACGGAGGAGCGGAAACAGGCCGACATACGCTACGAGAGAGTGGCACCCGCTCGGGTTTCTAATGGGCAACGAGCCAGGAGTGCTAGGCCAAATGAAGGTGTGGGACGAACGGCGGGGACAGAATGGTACGTCGAGCTCCCACTATAGTTCATGTCTTAGAGTAATGATTTAAGAGCTAGCCTCAGCGAAACAAAGAGCAGGAGGCTCAATCGATTTGAGGACTCGGTTAACGGCCAATAGAAACAGGACATGTTTCCCCGGCCCGAACACGAGATCGGGGTCTCAAAGAGACAGAAATGGGCATAGGTCGCTGTGAGAGGGGAAAGGCGCAGTCGCCACATGGGGATCACAGCGCAGTCGCCGTCTGGCTGAGAGGCGCGAGGTCGCCTCAAAGAAGTAACAGAGACATAGATCTCCAATAAGATCGAAAGGACCAATTCTCACAGGACGAAGGAGTAGGCGTGAGACTCCCCCGAAGTGAAGGCCGAGAGGTCCAATCTTGCTCCCTCCGGGAGATGAGAGACCCGATGCCGAGAGAATGGTTGTTGATGAAAAGAAATTTGAGCAATGGGAGGAGGAGAAGAAAAAAAGAGACGGGAAAGGTTGAACGAATTGACTTTGCTCTTCGACCTTTTTCCAAAGAAATCGAGAGATAGTCGACCTCCTCCTACTTTCGGGTTGCCTCTTCGGAGAAGTACTGCGGGTCGACAAATGCCGGGAGCCACATATCCCATCTGGAAGCCACTATGTGTTTTGTCGCCACGAGGATGACAACATGTGCAAAGCTCTCCTAAGCACGCTTCTTGGGCGGCCTTAACTTGGTTCAATGGTTTGGTGTGGTAGTATCACCACTGGGCATGCTTGAACAAAATTCTTAGATCGCTTCTCGTGCAGGAGCTCGAAAGATAACCGTCATCGATCCGAATAACTTGGTGCAGGGGTAAGAATGAAAGCTCGATGAGCTATTTCACCAAGTTCAAAGAGATGGTTGATAAAATAGAGGAAGACCTCACGGACGGGGAGTGTAATCAATTGCTTCCGAAGTGGTATTTCCTCGAGAAGACATGGACTACGAGCTCACAGTCCGAACGGTCACAACTCGACAGAGTTGTTTGAAAAGGTGTATAATGTCGCTCTGGCCGAGGAAAGGAAAGAAAAGAAGAACGGTAAGAGCCCCAAGGTTGAAGTCGGCGGACGATAAAAAGGACTCCAACAAGAATGGGGGAACGATAAAAATGGAAAGAACGAGAACTAGGGCGACGAGAGAAGGTGCCGAAGCTTTCACTCCTCACGGTGAGTCGAACCGAGATTTTGAATGCTTTGTCGAGCGCTCCTCCAATCCCAATGAATCCAGCAACAAGTTTAGGCGGGACAACAAAGCAAGTACCGCGACTACCACAAAGACACTGGTCATCTCACGAGAGGATTGCTTAGGATTAAAGCGTATCATCCGCAGAGAATGGTCGACTGGGGAGACTCGGCTTATGTGAAGAGACCTCAGGCAGGGGAGGTGAGCGGCCGGCGGGTGGGCAACAAGGACCTAGGCAGCCCGGGCCCGAACACAGGGGTCATCACGAACAAGCAAGCAACACGGCCATCAAGCACAAGATATTCCGGCTTTAATAAGGCCCCACATGTGCCTCCAAGGAGAGAAATAAGGGATGAGGCGATCGCCTTCTACCCCCACGAATTGGCAACAAATATGGCGGCTAGGGAGCAAGTCCTCGTCATCCCAGGTCTCATTGATGGATGTACGACGAGCGTACTCTTAGTCGACACGGGGGCCTCGCAAGGATATTTTGTTTTACAAAACTTTCAAGGAAATGGGCCTTAATGACTAACAAACCGGAGAGAGATATGATGGCGAGGTTGGAGGGCTTCACCAACCACCGAGTTGATGCTAAAGGCCGAGATAGTGCTCGACGTCGACCTAGGCCGGCACCCCCTCGGGATTGTCTCGAAGGTACAATTTATCGTAATCGATGTAAATAGTGACTATGCCGCCATACTTGGAATTCCTGGACAGGTCGCTCTTGGAATGGTAGCATCAATTCCTCACCACGAGTAAAGTTCCCCACACTTGGAGTGGGTTTCGTACAAGGCACACTCGTGCTTATCCGGATCATGTTCTAAGAGAAAGAAAGAAAAGGGAGCTAGAGATTGAGACCGCCGATGGTTACTTGAAGCCGTCTCGCCGCCACCAAAACTACCCGATCGTCAACAATCACCGACGTGGTGGAGTCGACCTATCGCTCAAATGACGAGGTCATGCTTGAGTCGACACGTCACTCTAACACCACCGAGGTCGATTCGTATGTAGTTATGGTCGATCAAGTCGTCATAGGAGACCTATGCCTCCAGATAGACAATAACTCGGGGCTACTACCAACAAGGTTGCGACATGCTTGATGATATGATAGCCGAGGAGGCTCCACACTTGGGAGCCGAGGAAAGACAAAAGGTCAGTGGAAATCATAGTGGAGACACTTACGGTTCGAGAGATGGACCGAAAGTTAGAAGTCGTAGATGAGCCGGAGTCACCATTACCAACTCTTCCTACCCCGACCAAAAAATTCAAATTGGAAAGCAATTTATCGGCTGAGGAGCGAGCGAATTATCAAGCTACTCAAAGAAAGCAAAGGATGTCTTCGCATGGAGAGTAGAGGACATGAGGGGAATCAAGGAGGAGGTCGCTGTTCATCGGCTCGAAGTCAACCCGACCATTAAGCCTAGACCCCGCAAATTGAGAAGCTTTGCTCGCGACAAGGAGGAAGCTATAAAAACCGAGGTACAAAAACTTTTTGAGTGCGGGGATAATCAAAGAGGCCACTCATACAACGTGGTTGGCCAACGTGGTCATGGTGAAGAAATCAAATGGCAAATGGCGGATGTGTGTCGACTTCACTACTCTTAATCTAGCTTGCCCAAAGGACGCTTATCCCCTTCCAAGGATCGACAAGCTAGTTGATTCTATTGCCGGTCACTCCACCTCGCTCTCGACGCTTACTCGTGCTACCACCGCATTAAGATGCACGAGGATGATATAGTCAAAACAAGATTTCAAGCAAACTGGGGCATCTATCGCTACAATATGATGCCATTTGGTTTGAAGAATGCGGGTGCAACTTATCGTAGAATGGTGAATAAAGTCTTTGCCTCACAAATTGGTCGAAATATGGAGGCTTACGTTGACGACATGGTTGTAAAGCCATTAAAACCAAGGCCTGAGTCACGTAGTCGACCTAAAGGAAACATTCGCCAATTTACGAGCAAACGACATGAAGCTCAATCCCAAAGAAATGTGTGTTTGGAGTGGCCGGCAAGTTCTTGGGATTCATGGTATCTCAAAGAGGCATAGAAGCTAATCCGTAAAAGATAAAAGCTTTAGTCGACATGAAGGCTCCTACCAAAGTCAAAGAGATGCAATGACTTAACGGAAGGGTAGCGGCTCTTGGTCGCTTCATATCTAAGTCACAGAGATCTCTCCCCTTCTTCAAAGCGTTGAGGGGGACGAAAAGCTTTGAATGGACGACCGAATGTCATTCGTCGTTCCAACAATTGAAGGATTATCTTGCTACTCCACCTCTCGCTCGCAGCCCGATGACCGGTGAGACTTTATTTGTGTATCTATCTCGTAGGAGACAAGTCAGCTTGCTGCGGTATTGATTAGAGAGGATGAAGGGCTTCGTAAACCTCGTGTACTATATCAAAGAAAGCTTTATCGATGTGGAAAGCAGTATTACAACGCCGAGAAAGTTGCTTATGCTCTAGTCGTAGCTTCAAGAAAGTTACGAGCTTATTTTCCGGCTCATCCAATCGTGGTTCTTACCAATGCTCCTTTAAGAAAAATACCGCACAAGCCGGAGAGTTCTGTGTCGACTACTCAATTGGTCAATTGCCCTCACCGAATTTGACATTGAGTATCGACCTCGAAAGGCGTTGAAAGCTCAAGCTCGCTGACTTCTTGGTCGAGCTTACGTTCACCAAGGAAGATGACGAGCAACGAGCTCCAAAAGAAAAGGGCAAAGTGGAAAGAGCCGTAGTCACAAGTCGCCATCACTCTACCCGTCGATTGTTGGAAGGTCTATTCGTACGGGTCGCAACCAAAAATGTCGTGGAGCTGGAATTGTCTTGGTCGAGCCGTAGTCCTGGGACTGTTTACGAGGAATCGCTAAGGTTCAAATTTGACGCTTCCAACAACCAAGCCGAATATGAAGCCTTGATTGCAGCCTATCGAGTATGCCAAGTGTTTTGGAGCGACTAAGATCATGGCTTATTGTGATTCGCAGCTGATAGTCAACTGTGTCGAGGCGAGTACGAAGTGCTTAGTTCTACTCTCATCAAATACTACGACCGGTGAAGGAACTAATAAAGGACTTAGAATTCGGGAGATTCAAAGGATTGGAAGAGAAGATAACGAGCTAGCCGATCTCCTTTCGAAACCGGCTACTTCGGATGAGCCACATGGCGAGCCTATCTCCTTCCTCGAAAATCCAAACTTATGAGAGGGTAAAAATTCAAGGTCATAGATGATCCCTCAAGAAATTGGACTCAGGAGAAGTGTTGGATCGAGGAAATGAAAGCATACTTAGAAAGTGGCGAGCCGCTGCAGGACGAGAAGAAGGCTCGAGCTATCAAAAAGAAAGCTCCGAGATATGTCATTCAAGGAGGCGAATTGCCTCAGTGAGATCTTATACTCGGCCATTGCTAAAGTGCATCCATCCCCAAGAGGTCGCCCTATTGATACACGAAGTGCATAGTGGAATTTGTGGTGGACACCGGGGCCGTGGACTCTTGCCGACAAGTTAATCACATTGGGATACTACCGTCACACATGAGAGCCGACACTCACAACTTTGTTCGGCAATGTGATCAATGCCAAAGATTTGCCAACCTTCCCCACGTGCCTACAACAGAGCAGCACTCGTGATCGCACCGGCCATTCGACATGTGGGCGTCGACCCGATTGGACCCTTCCTCCCGCCCGAGGAAACCGCAAGTACGTGATAGTGGCCATAGATTACTTCACCAAATGGGTTGAGGCCAAACCACTAGCTCGCATCACGAGGAGAATGCTATCAACTTCATACACGACTTCATTTGGTGTCGCTTGGTTTTCCTCGAGCTATAGTGTCTCGACAATGGGTTACGAGTTCTCCCGGACTTTCGAAACGAGAGATGAAGCGAGTGGGAATCAAACATTGGAAATCCTCTATCGCCTATCCTCAAGGAAATGGGCAAGTCAAGCAAAGAAATAAACTTGTTCTATCTTCACTCAAGACCGGGCTCGTAGGTCGACGAAACAATTGGTTGGACGAACTCCCCTTGCTCTTCGGGGCGCTCGTACAACCACTTGGGGCCTACTGGGAAACCCCTTTGCTCTCACATATGGGTCAGAGGCCACGGCACCCGCCGAGCTCGCATTCCCTACGGCTAGAGTGACCTTCTTTGATCAAGAGCAGTAATGACACCAACAGTTGATCGACTTGGATCCTGATCGACTTTAAAAGCGAGAAACAAACTCTACCTCCGAATGGTCAATTACAAGCAATGGACTAAAAGTTATCACGACAAGAAGGTCAAGGCAAGGTCTTTCCAAGTTGGAGAGTATGTATTGAGAAAGATTGAGGCAACGGGTAGAAGGACCCAAGAACAAGCTATCTCCTAGCGGGAAGGTCCCTATGTGGTCACTCGAGTCGTCAAAGAAGAAACCTACATGATAGCTCATCCCGGAGGTGACGAGTTGAAACATCCTTGGCATGCTACTCACCTCATCAAATACTACTTCTAGTTTCAATTTCAAAGTTCAAGTTTATGTTAAAGCTAGTTTCGAATTGATGTAAAGCATGATTCCCACTTCAATGAAAAGAGCAGTTTATTCGATCAAACATAGTGTTACATTAATATCAACAAGCTCGACTCTTAGTCAGCTTCGTTCCAACAAAGCTCGATTCTTAATCAGCTTTGATAACTTAACAAGTCCGACTCTTAGTCGACTTTGTTCTAATGAGCTCGACTCTTAGTCAGTTCATCTTAGCTCGACTCTTAGTCAGCTTCACCCTAATAGGCTCGACTCTTAGTCAGCTTCGTTCTAACAAGCTCGATTCTAAATCAGCTTCGTTCACTTAACAAGTCCGACTCTTAGTCGACTTCGTTTTAACAAACTCGATCCTTGGTCAGTTTGTTAGATTTAGCTCGACCCTAGGTCGGCTACAATAATAATAACAGGTTCGACTCATGGTCAACCTTGTTCACAGGAAAAAGTTAACCAAGTCTGAGGTCGACTAAATCAACAAGATTAGGTCGCCTCTAGGCTCAAGTTGACTCATTTACCCTATCTATATCTAGCTCGACACTCACTTCAACAAGCATACAACATTCATGAATCAAAAGTCAGCTAAGATTAGATGCGATAAGTCTCCCAAAAGCGGGCCAAGACTTAAGAAAAATATACTTACAAAAATATTTTGCCTCCCAAAAAACTGGGCCAAGGCATTCGAATAATGCTAAAGCAAAAAACAAAAAACTGTTTGGAACTTGTTCATTTCAAACCCAACAAAACAATTTAGGAGTCCTGACCGATAACAGCTTGGTCGTCAGTAGCAGCTCTACCCTCTTCCTCTCCTTGTTGCTGAGGGTCCAAAGGTTTACCCGACTCCGAATAGATTTGCTCATCTACTGTCTCCATGGCTTCAGCATCGTCAAGCTCCGCCAAAACCACATCGAAGTTTCTATCAATTACAGGGGGAGCTTCCCACTTCTCACAGTGGTCCTCTTCATCTTCTTGAGCAATGAAGGCCAGATCATTTTCGAGGTAGGGAACGAGCGAGTGGCCACCTCTAGCCGTCATATCATACTGGGATTCAGAAAACCAACGAGCTAACTGCTCGATGGTAACTGTCGCTGTTGGATCCACCAGTGCTCGACGAGCCATATGCCTCTTCCCAACCTCGAGAAAGTCCTGGGCCTTAGACACGATGGCATTATAATACTCGTCCCCCTCTTTAAACTTTTCAACCGCAACTTCAGTGGCGTTCTTAGCAAGAATGTCGCCCAGCCTTCTCGGCTGGCCTTGAGGTCTTCTTGCCATTTCCCTCGTTCAAGCCGACGATCTTCTTGCAGTTTGACCATGAGATCGTCCTTGTCCTTCAAGAGTTGGGAAACTGTTGCCAGCTCCGTTTGGGTCTTCACCAGCTCCTTCCTCTCAGCCTCTTTCTCCGCTTTAACCTCTTTAAGCTTGGACTCAGATGCTTCAAGGTCGGCTAGAGCTTTGGTCTTCACCGCCTCATTGGCTTCATAAGAGTTGTCCAAATCATTGTACAGCTCCTTCAGATCCGCAAGCTCTTTAGCCTTTTTGGAATAGTCCTGAAGGGCTTGTCTCTCCCTTTCAATTGAGGCCCTCCAAGAGCTTTTGGCCTGCTCGATCATGGTCAGATTCTGCATTCCAAAGAGAACAAAGAAGTGTTAGATCGAGACTTCATTTGGTCGAGTAAAAGAATAAACGACTAAAATAAAAATGAAAGTAAAGAGTTACCTCGCAATGAGCAAGTCCAGATCGAGCCGAGAACTCCTCAGGCGTCATACCCTTGTCAGCAAATTGAGCTAGCAGGCTCACATCCAGCGATCTCCTCACAATGACTTGACCCAAGTTCATAGTGGGATAAGAGCGGCTCATGCAGTTAACTCCCTCGAGAGAAGGGACGTCACTCAACCTCTGCATCATCTCTACAACAGATTCTTGATCAAGATGAGAGGAAGGGGGAGGAGGTGGAGGTGTTTGATTAGAAGAAACGGCCTTGCCCTTTCCGGACCTCGGCCTTTCCCGGTATTCGTAGCTTGATCATCGACCTCCTAAGCGGCATCATCATCATCAATCTCTACCACCTTCATAGGGCTAGATCCGCTACCTCGGCTCCGTGAGGTCTCCATGTTAACATCTTGAATTGGGTCGGAGCTCGGACTTACTCTAGTCGACTTGGAAGATGCTTCACCTCCATCGCAGCACCCACGGACCGGGTACCACTTTGCAAAGGGTCTTCCTCTTCTACCCCTTCCATTGGCACCATCCCGATGTTCTCCCTTCGACAAAGCCAGCTGGTCCTCAAAGCGGCCTCTCTTTGCCTATCGCTCGAGCATTGGCTTTCCCATGGTCTTTCCTCGCTTTCTTCTTATCGTAAACCCCACGATGCGAACCATGTTAGCTTCTTGCTCGGGAGTCGAACCGCAACAAAATTAAAGTGAACAAGTATTAAATCGACATACGAGCAAAAGTTCTATATACGAGCAAAAGTTCTATATACGAGCAAAGTTCTATGTACAAACACGACATGAGCGACTTGGTCATACTATGAGCAAGTTAGCAAGTTGCGAGTTAATTATTCTACGCGCGAAACCATGTGACGAGCTACGGTTCCAACCATGACTTACTCACCCTAGGCGAGTTGATCATTCATGCCGGTAATTCAATGAAAGGCACATAAAAGAAAAGCCGAGCAAAGAGATCTTACCACCCAAAGATGCTCCCCGTTGGTTTTGCGGTAATTCTTGTCCTTTCTTACAAAACCGGCACTCATCCCCAAATTTTCCTAGGTGGTGAGTTATCCAAGCAGGTATATCGAAGCCCCCGGACACAGGGGATAAGGGGCTCCACCACTCCATCCCCCGGCATCATTCCGGCTTGAATAAAATTGTACTTGGTGGTAAGCAAACACTCCCAGTGATGGGCCTTCTCGACACTAACCGGCATAAAGCCCCGTACAAACTAAGATACCAAGATGGCTCCCAAAAGTCCCTCTCATCTATGGCTTCGGCCTCACCATTGGGCAATGGAAATTCCCATCCTAATCTACTCTCTACCACCACAACGTGCGAATTCCACCCACCGTGTTTCTTGGGTAGATTGGTGAAAAGTTTGGGAGATTTAGGCTTAGAGGGAATGCGATGCTCGAGATCCCGCCCACTATATTTGATGGTAAAAAACTCTTTAAATACCCTCATACGGGGCTCGTATCCTAAAAATCTACACACCATGGCAAAGCACACGAGGACCCTACAAGTATTAGCTCCAAGTGAAGGGGAAGGGCATTTGCACATTCTAGAAATTCATTGATAAAAGGGTCAAGAGGCAACCGAGGCCAAAGCAACAAACCGACCGTAAAAGAAAGCAACCTTGGTAGCATCCTTAGTGAAGGTCGACCTATACTTTTTCATGAACTCCTTCGGGTATATATGGTTACTTGGTAATCCAACGGGTCGACTTCGCGAGAAATCCTTGATCATACCGTACCTAGAGGGCAAATTCGATTGCCACGCGATGGCCCCTCGGGGAACATAGCCCCTCTCATTCTTGCCCGGCACCACATTGGGCCCAAATGCGTTGACAATTCGAGGACCAAGACGTTGAGGCGGCGTTCCCTTCTTGAGTCGTCATATCTCGTACAAGCAAAAGAGGAAGCAGGGAGTCGGCCCTATGATCATGTTCGGTCGACCTACCTAAGGGACGACCTAGACTCCACAGGAAACCTATCCTATTTCTAAGGAAGGAGGGCTTATGGACGTCCCTAACATAAAACAGGGTGATATGGTCAAGCAATTCATGGAACAGATGAAAAGTGACAACATTTGAGCCGTCAATCACCACATTTTCGATTTCTCCTACAATGGGCAGCCCTATCTCAGTGTAATTCAATCCCCAACTAGTCAAAATGGAAGCACACTCATCCAGGGACATCACTCTCCACTCACCGTTCACATTCTTGCATGCCCTACGGTTAACGCATGCAGAACCATACCACGCTCCTGGTTCGCAACTAAAGGTCCTAGCCATGGCGGAAAAGGAGAACAGTGCATAAATTAAAACCCTAAAGCAAAGATATGAAAGAAATACCTTAATTAATTGCAGAAGGTGGTTTCGTTGCTGGAGCAGAGAGCTGAATTTAAATCTTGCTGAGATCCCTTGATTATCGCCGGAGAAGAAGAAGTTCTAGAGCAGTAAAAGTTCTAAACAAAGAGGGATTTCTCTATTTATATTTTCCTAAATTTGGAAGGGGAAAAGAAAATCAAAATTAATTTTCCAAAATTAAAGATTGAGGCGGTTTTCGAGAAGGAGTTCCAAACGTCAGGGCTGTAATCATTACAAAAATCGGCGCTCCTTCATCTCCCACCGTTCATAGCCAACGATCAGGATGTTGCCACGTCATCATGGTCGACCTACTTCAAAGACTAGCATCGACCTGCGAGTAAAGCAATTTTTATCAAAGAAATCTTCTTAACTTCCAAGTCGACGAAGTCAACTCGAAAGTTGGGGGCCACTGAACATACCAAAAGTGCCGAGTTGGGCCCAGCAAGTAAAGCCCAATCACAAGCAGCCTTGGCCATCACATTCTCAATGAAGCTGACCCAATCAGAACAAGGCCCAAAGCCCATCTCTTGTATCAGTCGACTAAGCCCATGGTCCGACCTACCAGGTCCCGACCTAACTTAGTCCGACCTCATGATCCAAATCACAATTCGGGTACGAACCATGCTCTACCCGACAGTCAGGCCGACCATTCCACGAGTGACGACCTCGACCTAAATCAACAAGTGACGACTTAACACTTGCCGGCTTATTTGGTTGAACAATCTTCATAACCACATCCCTATAAATCAGGGACCGTTATAGACATGTTCCCACGTCCAAGTAATCGCGCTATAATCTCTGAGGACATGTCGCTCCCCAAAAATACATCACTCTTGCCTATAAATACTTCATCACTACCAAACGGTGAGAGGTAATCGCCATTTTGTATTACGAATTCATTATTCAATACATTTTGAGCTATATACAATCGTGATCTTACTCACGCCCGAGCGTCCTCGCCGAGACACATCCGGCTAGTCGTGGGTTCTGTTTTCAGGTCAAGAAGCCAGGTGATCAGTCCTGCCACGTGGAGGAAGATTGATAAGCACATTTCCTGCTGCATCATTAACTATTATCTTTTTTTCTAATAATTTAAATTACTAATTATTTTGATTCAAAAAAATTACTAATTACTTTAGATTGAATAATTTATAAAATATATAAATAAAAATAGATTAAATAAAATAAATATTTACAAAAAATATGCTTACCCAATTTATATTTTTTTCTTAATCAAGTTTTTTTTAATGAAATACAATTTAACTAATTAAAATATATAAAAAATAAATGCTAAAAATTATAAAATAAAACAAAAAATTAGAAAATAATTAAAATCATTGAATTAGCATTAGATAATAAAAAAAATGAAATTATCATTTAAAGTCTTTATTAATTACGTTTTATTACATTTTTTTGAATGAATAAAATTTATTAAATTTTTCTATAATGTAAAAATACTTTTTATTTACATTATATTTTTCAATTAATTCTTTATTAAGTGTTTTCAATAAGAAATTATTTTCATAAATTAAACATTTTCACCACCATCAACCATCATCTCCATCATCAACCCACCACCATCTCCACCACCATCAACCCACCATCTCCACTAACAGCCCTTCATTTTCATTAAACCCATATTCAAATCAAAACACCCACATTAATTTTACATTATCAAACACAAACATCGCAAGATGAGGCCGGCAGTAAAAGGAAGAACCCATATTCAAATCAAAACACCCATAGATCTTGTGACGGTGGATCTGAAGGTGAGAATTCGAACTGGTCTTCATGTAGACGTGCGAGGGAGGGCGGCGGTGCAAGGAAGAAGCGAATTATTTAGGGCTGGAGAAAGGGAAGGGGAAGGGAAAAGAAATGCTGGCATCATAGCCGTGGTTGGAGGACGGGGTAAGGGAGGGAGAGGAATAGTTGTTCTTTAGAGTGAGATGAGGCCGACCAGATTTTGGTGTTTAGGGGGCGTCGCCGGAGAAAGTGGGATGGATGCCGGAGGTAAGGAAGGGAGAGAGGCAGGGATTAACGTTGACAGGGGAGGGGGTGGGATTTTATTTGTTGTTGATTTTATTTATTTCACCCCCACTTTTAATTTATTTCACTTAACCCATTAAATTTAAATATCAATGCAAACTAACCAAATCAATTAATCACTTGAGTGGCACATATCACTTAACTGACTTTTCTAACGAAAATCGTCAAAAAGCCCTTAACTGGCAAAAAAATTTAGATATTGAGTCGTAATTTGACAAAATTCAGTTATGGGGCCCCGTTTCGAAAACACCCTCTCGAGATCAGGCCCTAAATTGCAATTTGCCCTTATTTTAAACAAAAAATTATTCAAAACAACAAGTTATTACCGAATATAGACCTAAATATATTCTGAGGTTGGATCCCTCCTGGGTTTGGATCCCAGGGGGGTGCCCACCCTACCCCTACCCATATGGATTGGTCCTAATCTTTAAGTAAATAATATTAATAATGAATATAACAATATATAATCGTCCCTCAATTGATTTAAATCCGCAAGAAAACATATTCGTCAATTCTACCAAACTTGTTTACGGTCGATTTACATTTTAAAACTAATAATAAAATACAAATATAAAAAAAACAAAAACTTGGGTGAGAACACTATGACTCGTCTCATTCATGAGACGGGTCGGATCCATGACTCATTACCCGCCCAACAAAGCCAATCCACGCCTCCGCCCAAGTTTTTTGCATATGGGCGGTCGCCCAAGCTGGAATCAGCGGCCGCCCAAGCTGGAATCAGCCCACATTTGCCTTGGCCCAATCCTTCAGCCAACATAAAGTAATAGTTTGTATACATTAAAGTAATAGTTTGTATACATTAAAGTAATACATATATACAGAAAAGTAATAATGTTTTTCCTATGTTTTCTTCGTTTGGCAAAAGTAATACTTATTATAACTAAAATGTAACAAACGTGTTATTTATATATAATAGTATTTATACATAATTGTAACACATATGTATAGGTATCTATATATTTTCATGTAAAAGTATTACATTATCTATAGAAATATGTTACAATTTCATCTATCAAAGTGGTACATTTACTTGTATAAACTATTACATTCATATACATAAGTTATTACATTTCAAAAATAATACATATAGTTTGTATTACATTTGAAAAAAATGGGTAAAAACGAGCTTTTATTTTTTTTAAAACAGGTATTACGTTTACTTATGACTAATGTTACTTTATATGTATACAGTCATTACATTATGAGATGGTAACTATTACTTTTGCTCTGAAAAAAAAAAATAAAATTTTTTTTTAAAAAAAAAAAAAAAAAAAATGGCCTATAAAAGGCTGCCACGTGGCGGGTCATGCCCCATGGGTCATGGGTCGACCCGTCTCATGCATGAGACGGATCCCATGTTCTCACAGGAGACCGGCTCTATAAAAAATATAGTAATTTATTTTAATAGTATCTGTAAGATTGTACATTTTAAATGCTAAGAATATAATTTTAATTGGTTTTTATATGGTTCACCTCAAAGAAAACTAACTATAAATACATTTTCTAATAACCTCCAAACTCGGAATGGATCTATTTTGAGATAAATGATATAATATATTATATTATTATTCATGCATGTGTGCAAATACTAGATGAGAGTTTATGATATACAATTATTAAAGTTTAAAATTTTCTTTTCCATGTGAATTTTGAGTTATAATTAACATTTTCGCAAAAAATGGGATGAGTGGGTGAATTTTTTTTTTATTAGGTCTACAATCTATTTTAAGGAAATCAGTTACACTCACTTTTAAGGATATTACTCTCTCTATATGACCTTTAACCTCTTTTAGCCAATCTATCTATAATACAATACATAAATGATATAACTGTCTCTTAGCTTTGAATACGTGGTGGCTGAAATTTAATCTTGGAAATGTGATCCGACAACTGTAAACAATCCAATCTCCAACAATTTCCCACCTTCTCCCATGACTCCCACTCTGACGGGCAGTTGCAAAACTTACGCTAAATCAATCAGTAAAATTTAAAGGTTCCAGCCTCTCTTAATTTTCTCCCCTATTATTTTTCTCTTCATTTTCACAATTTTACATCTAGGCCAATTTTTCCCATTTTGACTGTGACGCTGAAGATTTTCAAGTTTTGCCTCTGGCAGCCATTCTCTCTCTCTTAGACTGTAAGTTAGCTTTACTTCTCTGTTTAATTTCTCTATTTAATGTTTCCTTCCCACCCCTCTTAATCAAATATCTGTAAAAATGAATGTAAAAATGAATGTAATAATGAAATTAGGCAAAATCCTTCTACCTATAATGAATGTAAAAATGAATGTAAATTGAGTACCTGAGTGATCCTGAGAGGCTTCAACAGCTTCTTCCTTGACAACAATCAAGGAAGAATCTTTGGAATTCAAACCCATGAAATCTCTCTCCATCATCAATTCTTAGCAAAGCCTACCAAGATTTTTTAGAACTAAGGTCTAGAGAGAGAGAGAGAGAGAGAGAGAGAGAGAGAGAGAGAGCGAGAGAGAGAGAGAGAGAGAGAGAGAGAGAGAGAGAGAGAGAGAGAGAGAGAGAGAGGAAAGCACAACAGCTCAAAATGCTTTCAACCTCGCCTAACCTCCGGCTAACCCCCTCCCTAACCTCAACATAACCAACCACCTCAAAACCATCGTCTTCACCGGGGCACCGCGCAGAGACGATCGCGCCCACTGGCAGCCAGACGATCAAACCCATGAAATCTCTCTCCATCATCAATACGTGAACAACACACAAAAAAAAAAAGCATTTTAAAATAATATTCGTGTACATCAATTTTTTTGAATTATGGTTATTATATTATTTGTACCTATGTATTTTTTTTAGCGAAAATCTTGTAAAAAACGCGTTTTTTGTTGAGCTTAACAAAAAACGTGTTTTTAGAACACGTCGTCGCACATCAACAAATTAGGTAAAACTAGCAACGAAAAGGACCAATTGAAGAACTGAATTCTTACATTGCGGAAACGAGCCTTCTTCTTGCACCGTCGAGTCGCCGACCAGTTCCCATCTGAAATCCGGCCATCCTGTAAGTACCCAAATCCGGATCGTCAAAATTCGTCACAAAGTAAATCGAAATCTGTTAACTGGCCCGCTCCAGGTTAACCTGAACTCATTAACTCCCCGTTGCCATGCCAACGAGATGTCCCGGGACTGCCCCGAGCATCCCGACGTCGAAACGTACTTGACACACGTCATCGCACGTGAAAGTACGGCTTTCCCTGAAAAACACACTTTCCGGCACTTTCCGGGGGCGTTTCGGACATTTTCCGGACTGTTATTTTAAAAAGGGACAAAACCGGGACCCGGGAACGAACTCCCACGCATTTGGTGACTCACAGGACACGTGGCTGGCATGCCACCTCCCTCTAGTCACCTTTCAATCAAAAATCAAGGCCAAAAGACTAAAATACCCCTGGTATACAGTCTCAGTCCGGCCGGACTCCCTGTGCAGACTTCAGAAATTGCCAGCAAGTCCCTCAAATTTCCAAAGTACCACAAAACCCCCTGGATTTCAGTCTAAGTCCGGCCGGACTCCTACTGAAATTTCACCTATAAATAGAGAGGCTGTCAAAGCCATTTGTAACAACAAAAATTACTCCCCTCCACCAAAACCTCACGGCCTAAACTGATTCTCACCCCTCCCGAGCCTCGGTTTTACCTCGTTTTGCGTGAAAACTCCGTATTTCGATCAAATACGCCCTCCTCCACTCCGAAACACCGTTCCAAACTACTTTCCGTATCCCGTATACACCCCTCGAGCCAAAGGAGTCGACCCTAGCCATAGGTATAACTCCCTCTCTCTAATCTCTCGTTTCGTCTCGGTTTACGCGCCAGTCGCTACAACCGTTTCGAACAACGTTATTGAAATGTAGACGCCTCCGTCTAACGGGGTCCGATACGTTTTACCCCCTCGATCCTCTTCTCTTCCCGTAAGAGAAGTAATCACGGGTTAAAACGGCGTTCCGACCCCGTTCCGTTGACTTTTTTGTCATTTACAACTCCGGATCGATCGATCCGTCGATCGTCATTTACTTTTCTGTCATTTACAATTTCGGACCGTTTGATCTGTCGAACATCCTTTACATTTCATGCAACTTTACCACTCCGAGCCGTTTTGGCTCATCGATCGTCATTTACAACTCCGAGCCGTTTTGGCTCGTCGATCGTCATTTACAATTCAGAGTCGTTTGGCTCGTCGATCGTCATTTACGATTCCGGATCAGTCGATTCCGTCGATACCGCATTTAAATACTGTCATTTACAAGTCCGACCCGTTTGGATCGTGATAGTATTTACTTTTCAAAGTCCGAGTCGCAACCCGATTCGTTGAATGCAAATCATTTAATACGCTTTTTCCCGTAAAAATCGTTAACAATGTAATGCCCGGTTCAAAACCGGAGTTCGTCCTTCGAACTCTCTTTCAAAAACGCGCGAAATGACGTTTGGCATCCAAACGCTCATCTTCAAATTAAAAGCCGACTTTTGACATTCAAAATCATTTAATACGCTTTTTCCCGTAAAAATCGTTAACAATGTAATGCCCGGTTCAAAACCGGAGTTCGTCCTTCGAACTCTCTTTCAAAAACGCGCGAAATGACGTTTGGCATCCAAACGCTCATCTTCAAACTAAAAGCCGACTTTTGACATTCAAAATCATTTAATACGCTTTTTCCGGTAAAAATCGTTAACAATGACTCGCCCGGTTCAAAAACCAGAGTTCGACCTTCGAACTCCTTTTCAAACTCAAAATCGACGTTTACCACGCAAACGCTCATTTCAAACTCAAAATCGACGTTTGCCACGCAAACGCTCATTTCCGTCTCAAACCGAAGTTTGTCATTCAAACGCTCGTCTTTTCAAACAAAGTCACCTAATCAACGTTTGACATTCAAACCAAGATTAAGCTTGTCATTCAAGCCCCCATTTCAAAACACACACACACACACACATGATTTCGAGAAAGGTAGAAAGACTCGTCTTACTAGGCGTTTCGGGTGATCTCGTAATACTCTTCCCGAAACGTAACATGACCTCCGAACCTAACAATCTCTGGTACTAAATAGCTTTTTACTCATTTTTTCTACCAATAAAAATGATCCCCTGTTTTCAAAGCCTTTTCCTAAGTTTTTGCTACCAATAAAAACGACACCATTTTCACAATAGCCGTTTCTCAACGTTTGGGCTCAAAATACAAAACCGCGTGGCAACTCCTCATTTTCCTTCTCATGAAGCTAGGTCTCAGACACCAACCCTCCGCGAAAGACAACCGCGTTTCGCGTCCGCGCGAAATCCCGGGTAATTTCAGTTGGCGACCCCGCTGGGGACAACGATACTTTTTTCAAAACTGCCGTTGTTTTCTAAAAAGCCTTCCATGGGTCAAACTTTCGTTTACCCTTCCTCGTTTTCGTGTGCGTGTGTTACTTTAAACCTCGAACGGTTTTTTTCAAAGGCATTACATTATCGTCTTTTCAAAATCATACCATGTTTGTGCATCCCCATTCATGTTTGATTTTCATGCTGTCTTTTGAACTGCGCATCATAATGCTTTAAGACACATTCTGAAAAAAATCTCTATTTCACTCAGAAAGAAAAAAAGAATTTTAGTGACCGCACACTACTCGCACTTGTTGCCTCGGTACACCGCACTTCACGTACACTGCACACTACGACCCGTAACCCGGGATGGCCTTATCAGTTGCACCTCGGTTGGTCTGCCAGACACCTTTCGAGGGCGCACGGGGTCGTCCCAAACAGCCCATCCTAGCCCGTGTAAGCCATGCACTCTTTGTGTCACACTTTGTCCAAGACCCCGGTTGATTTTTGGCTTAGTTCGTGTCATAAAGCCTAAGTGTATGTTTTTTACGCCGGGTTCCACCCCGAGTCAAGCTCGAGAAGTTGAGACCGAAGGTCGTTCCCGACCCGAAGTCTTGAGCTTTTCAGCCTTGACTTTGACTCGGAGCTCTGCCGAAAAATATACCCGAAGGTTCAATGTGACGCCGTGTCACCAAACCTCATCGTATATACCGTGCCAGCCACAACTTGGCCAACGCCAAAAGCTAAGGTCCCTCGCGCAAGCGAGTCAGGAGAGGTCATGCCGAAATTTTGGCACGATTCCCGCCTTAACTTAAGGACGCTGACTTCGACTGTGGCCCGTGCGTCACATACATTGGAAGTTTGCGTGATCAGCTAGCCTTAAGTTCACTTTTTCTGTTGTTGGTGGAACTCGCTTGCCTTATAGGACCTCGCTCGGGATAGTCCATCCCGAGAAAGATGATCTACAAATGGAAACGAGGGGTTTATAAGCGTAGTGACGAGATCCACTGATTAGAGCTCTAGGATTAGTTGCGAAAAAGAAGACTTGCTCTTTTCCAACCAATTAGGACTCTAAGAAAACGCGCTTTAAGTAAACATTAATCGGTAACTGCACATTGCACAAGCCCAAAACCTTGATCCAAATTCCCCTTTTCCGAAGCCTAAACCCTGCCTTTCGTTCCATGCAGCGAGCAGAAAGTGGTTAAGATTTCCGGGTCAGCGCCTTGCCAGAATCACCGTTACGGCAGCGTCAGACAGTTCTTCGGTTCCCTCAGTTCCCTCAGCTAGAATTTCCGACATGTCTAGCTCACCGAGAAATTGTGACGGGGAAGGACCCCCGCCACCGGTAATAGATATGACTTTGGAAGAATCCATCCGGGCTTGTGAGGTTCTCCATGAAAGCGACGACGAAGACGATGAAACCATTCTCTTCCAAGCCGGGCATGAGGTCAACAAAACCGGACTCCCAAGGGTCCTGGGAGGATGGAAACGGATCATTTCCGTACTCAAACTTAAAGGCCAACTGAGAGAGGAAGGTCTATTTAAAAACAAGAGGAAGATGGAAATTCGTCTCGAGCAACTACTCAGGGAAATTCCATAGACTGCGGTATTCATTTACAGAAGCGATCAACTGGGACAGCAACCAGTCACATGGGCAGATGTTCGGGAAGCCGTGTACTCACCTTCCGACATACCCGCCACTCAGATAAAGCAGAAAGGAAGACTCTCTGTTGGTCCCAAAGGTGGCAACAAGGGTGAAAATACAGCTAGAGGGGGGGGATGAATAGCTGTTACAAATTTTTTGCCCTCTTTTAAAAACGAAACCTCTTGATTACAAAATCCTCTTGCAGTTGATAATAGACTGCAAGTGATGATGTAAAATGCACAGCGGAATATTAGAGTATAAAGCGGTTTGCAGAGGCGGTTTGTAAAGTGCGATTTTGATAGGAGGTTTTGGTAAGAGCAGTTTTACAAACACGTGTGATTTTGACAATGTTAAACTCCAAACACTATTTCACAATAATGGATAACTAAATAAAGATCAAACAGAGACAAAGATAAATAATTAGTAAGCACAAGAAATATAAATGCAGAAAGTAAGAACACGCTATTTGGAGTGGTTCAATCGATAAACGATCTACGTCCACTACCAAGATGGTTAGTCTTGGATTTCTAAGAGAGATTTTATATTAAGTATTTGAGAGATTACAAAGTACAATAAAATCTTTTCTATGAAGAACAAATCCTAGACTATAACCAGTGTATCTCAAATGTATAATCTATGTGATTAAACAAGTGAGGTGTGTGTGTGAGAACAAGATCAAGGCTCTTTAAATCTGTGAGATGTAGAGCTCAATGATTCTTGAATGTGTTAAGGCTTGATTTAAGGTGGAAATATTTCTTGAAGGTAGAAGATGAAGATTCAAAGGACTAAGAATTTCTGGGCAGAGCTTCAACTTCTTATGAACACAGCACTTCTCAATTTTTCAAGCAATCTTCAACTGGTGAAGATTAGGGGTATTTATATCCAAGCATCTCAAATATAGCCGTTGGACACAGCTGTTGCAGGTACAGTACTTGATGCTTTCTCATTGGTCCACAGCAACCACTTTTGTCCTTTGGAACAACTGCTGCAGATAAAGCCGATCAGGCTTCAGCTGCAAGCAATGAGGTTTGGACACCTGTCACTTTTTCAAGATCCTTGCAGATCTTCTCTGACATTAAATTACGTGACAAGATAAGGTGGTTGACATTGGATATTGCTGATGTGGATTACAATGGCAAAAGAGGTTCACTTCAAGTCTCAATCATTGGGGCGGTTCTGGAGTATAAGCGGTTTGACATGTGCGGTTGACAACTCCAGTGAAGTTGCAGAGTGCGGTTGATGTTGAACTGCAAGGGTGCGGTTCATCATAGGGAGGTTGCACTGAAGTAGTTCAAGGGTAGTTTCAAACAAAGAATTCCACCAAGAAAGTGCTAAAAGCGGTTTTGCTAAGGCGGTTGGAAGGGCGGTTTGAAACTTCTGAACTGCAACTCTCAATTCCAATGAGTCTTGAGCCAGTCTTCAAGCCTATATTTAACCTATTCTATAAAATGGACTTAGCTAAAAAATTGAAGTCTAAGCTTCATTACATAGAGTCCTAAAGTCCTTAAAATAGACAGGAGGTTATGGTATCAATCAAATCTAATATAAAATAGGAGGGTTAAAACATGCATACCCAACAATCTCCCCCTATTTGATTGATGCCATTACCTACTATAACTAAAGAAAACATTGTACTTGGTAAGAACATGTCCATAAGAATTAACATGGTAATTCATGTCCCAAGTCAATGCACACACTTAGCTTAAGCTATAGATTTCTATACTATCTGAAAGATAAATACTTACAATATGGAAAGTATAGAAATGCATTCAGTGCACTTAAAAATATGAGTTTAAGTTCAAAGTGCGGTTTAAACTGAATGTTTAAACTTCAATTCAAAAATATGATTTTAAGTTAGAAAATATTTGAATGAGGTTTAAGACCATAGGGTTTCATTGTTCTACAAACAAGCAGTTTGATATGAACAAGGTTTTGGAACCAATGATGCATTTTTCATTACTACCACTGCGGTTACAAATTACAAGGGTAGAGAAGCAAAATGCAAAGGTTACAAAAACAAAAGGAGGTTGGACAAAAAATACAAAGAGTGCGGTCCAACAAACAAAAGAGTTTACCAAAAAAATTACAGAGCAATAGCGGTTTAAGGTTGATGCGGTTCTTGACCTTGCTGCTGCTGCTGCGGCTGGTTGATTTCAGGATTCCTGGCAAGATTTGATGCAGAGGTTTCAGTCTTCAGAGCTCTCCTAATCTTCCTTACTTCATCAGCGGTCCTTCCTTGGGCGGTCACCAATCTCTCTAAGATATTTGCTTGAGAGTCAATTTTGAGATTGGCATTAGAGACTGCTTTGGAGGTTTCTGATACTTGAGCAGTTAGATCTTCTATCAAGGTATGAAAGGAGGAGTTCAAGGAATTGAACATAGTGTGAATCTCCCCCTGAACTGCTGCGGTCTGAGTTGAAATTGCTTCAGACATAGGATCAAGATTGACAGTCACTTGAATGGAGGATTTCAGATCATTAACTGTTGCTTCCAGTTTAGAGGTGAATCCTATCTTGATGTTTTCAAGGCGGTCATTAAACTCATCCTTGATTGTATTCAACTTGGCCTTCAGCTCATCATTCAAGGAATTTTTGTTGACCTCCATCAAGGATTTAACACTATCAACTCCACAAAGGATGTTGGCTTCAACCGCATTCAAGGAGGTTTGAATGTCTTGAGAAGGAGGCGGTTGGGAGTTGACAGCTTTAAGAATTTCAGACTGAAGAGAATCAAGGGTGGTCTTGGAGGAGGTTGAAAGCTGAAAAATCATTTCCTTAAGATCAGAATCTCCAAATGATTGTATTTGAACGACACCTTCCGCTAAATCCTTCTTGAATCCTTCAAAGCAGGAATCAGCTGAGGATTTGACAATGTTTGCTAAGTCCTTCTCCCTCTTAATGGCATCAAGTCTCTGAGCAAAACTCTTTAAGGAGTTCTTATGATCAGCCATTTGAAGGGTTTGAGAGGCAATCAAATGAGATTGAGATTCAGCTAACTTCTGAAGGGAGCGATTGGAAGATTCAAGGGAGGCATTTGAAGCGGTTAATTTGATAATGTGGCCTTGGTTAATGAGAAGTTTGGTTTGAATAAGGTTAAGGGTGGAAAGAATTTGGGAGTAGTCAGAGGGTGGAGGAGCGGTTGAAGATGAGGGAATATAGGTGAATGCAGGAGGCGGTTCAGAAAAGGTAGGAGGAGCGGTTTGAGGAATTTGGGAAAATAGGGTTTGGAAGATACGAGAGGCAGGAAATTTATAAGGTGAGGAGGTTTGAGTTGAAATGGGTAGAGTTGGAGGTAAGGTAGATGGGGCAGTTGATATAGGGGTGGTTGGGAAGGGGGCGGTTGGGATGGGCGCGATTGATGTTGGAGTAGTTGAGATTGGGGAAGTTGGAATTGAGGCGGTTGATAATGGTGTAGTTTGAGTTGGAGCGGTTGATGTAGGGGCGGTTGAGATAGGGGTAATTTGGATAGGAATAGAAGAAGTTGGAGGAGTTGTAGTGATTGGGTTGATATGAGTTGAATGGGATTTTTGTGGTGAAGATATAGGGGATTTAGAAGAGGATTTTTGGTTGCGGTTTGAATCATGAGGGGATGATTGGTGTATGGGTGAATTTGGTGGTGAAGGGGTTGGATCTCTAAGTCCAGAGGTGGAATGAGCTGGGCCTGCTGATGGCTTGGATGTCCATTCAGTAAAGGCTTGAGGATTAGAGGTGGCTGGATTTAGAGGGGTTTGAAATTCACAATGGGAAGATGAATGGGAATTGGATTGAGAGGAGGAGGATTTATCAAAGTAGGAGGAGGTTTCACCAGGAATTTTATTTGGCAACATTGTGAAGGTAATGGGTTTGTTTCTTTATAGGAGTTGCTTTCTTGGCCATTTGCTTAAACATCCTCTTCTTGGGATTCTCCCCCTGAGTGGTTTCAACTCTAGGAGGAGAGGGAGAGAGCGGTTTGGGAGATTGAGATTTGGAAGGAGAAAGCTGTTGGTCTTGAATTGGTAAAGTGGTTTGAGGTTAAATATGTGAGGTAGGAGGAGTTTGAGCTGGAGATTTTGTTGGAGAAGGAGGCGGTTGGGTTTGAGGAGGAGGATGCGGTTGGGGTTGCGGTTGAACTGGAGGGTGCGGTTGGGTTTGAGGAGGAGGATGCGGTTGGGGTTGAGGAGGAGGATGCGGTTGGGTTTGAGGAGGAGGATGCGGTTGGGGTTGCGGTTGATCTGGTGGTTGAACTTGCGGTTGAACTTGCGGTTGGGATTTAGCAAGCGGTTCAGAAGAAGATTTCTTTTCTTTAGCAACTTTTCTCAATGCTGCCTTTCTCTCCAATTTGTCAAGTTTTGCTTTGTAAAAAGCAGCTTTATCTTCTTCAGTTAAGTTGGCAGTAGCAGACTTAACCTTCTTTGCCTTCTTGATAAGAGGAGCTATTTCAGCAACCTCTTCTTCTTCGTCATCTTCATCAGGTTCATCTCTCAAAACCATCTTCTCCTTAGCCTTAGCACTTGGACCAGCACCTGCGGTTTGAGAACGCGGTTGAAACCTTCTTAATTGCCTTTCCCAGAGCAGTGACCGCGGTTGCAGGAGACATCTCAACATAGAATTCTTTTGGATGATGGGTATCAGCATCATAAAGAAACTTGTATTCAGCATCTCCAAAGGAGTACCTGAAGTTGTGACATACCCTAGTTCCAAGGGAGTCTCCATCACCCATGGGCACAGATAGTTCAGGAGTTGAGAGTCTTAGGTCCTCCAAATGTTGATAGCTTGTAAACAAGGCGGTTAGGAGCCTGCAGAAGGGTCTCCATCTCATATGCTCATTCTTGATTTTGGATTGATAAGCATCAATAGAGCTAGCCAGTTCTTTCATCAGGATTTTGGGCCAATTCAGCTTTATCCCATTGTATATGGCACAACAGTAAATCCATTGCTGAGAAGTGAAGTTGTTGTGGTTACCAGTTTTACCACACACAGACAACCCTACCATATAGCCCAAGTGGCTCATTAATTCACCAAACTCTCTCCTTGCCCTCTTCTTATAGTAACCAGATAGAGAGATTAACTTGACAGTGGAAAGAGCGGTTGCATCTAAGACTTCCTGGTCAACCTCCATGGGGAATCCAGAAACATGAAATCCAAACGTGCTTCGAATATCCAAATGATCAATAGATATCTTGAAACCTTCAACATCAGCAACCAGGCATTTGATCTTGGTTCCATCAGACAATTCTCTATCTCCAGATACAACTGTGGCATAAAACTGATCCACGAATGATGGAATAATATATGACTGCTTTTTGTTGAAGAGAGGTAGAATTCCAGAGGCACTGAGTCTTCTTATCATTTCTCTACCAAGAGCATCACCTTGGAGCTCAGGCTCATTAATTTCATACCCTGGTATGAAAAACTTAGGATCCTACGAAATGAAATGAGGAGTTTAGATTCATACAAGAATTCACAATGCACAGGCGGTTTGGGCATCTATGCAGTTGGCAATGACGCGGTTTGAAATTCCAAACCTCAAGTTTATTGTGAGTATAACAAACAGACTTAGAAAATATGTAGGAGATTATACTAGTACCTGGCATTGTAATCCAAGGTTATCCCACACTGCAAGCAGTTGTTATGAGGGGAAGGTTATGGTGTCCAACCTATATACTAAGTAATATCTTAAACATATTAAGCATGCGGTTACTAAGGAAATTTATGATAGTAGATAGCAGGCATGTGGTTTATAAAGAGCATGCGGTTTGAATCTAGGATTTTCATGAAGGCGGTTCCAAACAGCAATAACATGCGGTTGGTAAAAAATTATTAAAATTTTCTAAGTACAAAATCATGTTTGAAAATCAAATGAACCAAAACATGTGATTATTTTCAAGGTCATATGAACAGTCATCTTGAAGGCATGAAGAACACGAAGAACATCTTAGAACACTAAGAACAGAGATTCAACAAAAGTTCACCAAATTCAACAAATAATATGTCAAAATGATCACATTGAGCAGTAGATTAATAATATAACATTAAAATTTCATACTTTGCTCAGAATCAACACGAAAAATCAAGAACACTTAAATGGGTTTTTGATTGACATATACTAAAAAATCTAAAATCAGTGTTCAAAACATTAATGGATCATGAAATAGTTTACATATAAAGAATCTATAAGTGAAACCGAGCAAAACCCAACAACAATCATGCAAAATGATCAACACACAAGACAGTTATGAACAAAAATGCATTTAAGGGTTTTCGAAGCTTCAAGGTCTAACAATGGCTGATTCTTAAGTTATTTTGCAGAAATGGAGAAAGATGTAAATAAGAGGATCATACCATATCTGTAAAGGGAGCCTTGGGAGCCATTGAAGATTCAAAGTTTTTAAAGATGAAGTTTAAAGATTTTAGGGAGAGAGAAGATGAGTAGGTAGAAAAGGTACGGTGCTCAGAGAAGACAGTGTTTGGAAAGTTGAAATTGTAAGGGTTGGTGGTTATTTATAGGAACACTCTCAAACAAAGGACAGTTGAAAAGACATTTTGATTTTCCCATAAAAGAAATCATTTTTCTGTTGCACCCTTTCATCTTCTTCCCTTTTGTCAATGACGGCTGACAAGAGAGCTTTAAATGCTAATGTTCCCTTTGCATTAAATGCATTTAAATTTTGAAATAACGTGGGAAAACATTTGCAAAAATGCCCTTATGTCAAAATGTGGACTAAAATGAAAATAAAGGAACTTACCTTAGGTCCACGTGGCAGTGCGGTTGAAAGAAGTTTTGAATCGCATAACTTCTTTAAAAAAAATTAAAACAGATTTTGAAAATACCAATTATTGAATGCGGTCGAAGATGGAGCGGTCAGAAAGCAGCATGCGGTTGGAAGAATGCGGTTGGCTGCAGAGGCGGTTGACCACTCATGCGGTTTGAATATACGCGGTTCAACATTGGTGAAGTTGAAATTCTCAATAAGGACTACAACCTAAACTCAACACACAAGTTAGTTAGAAAAAAAATGAATTCATTTAAGTTCAAGCATACCCATTTCTCCTCTAAGGAATGAAAACCTCTTGGAGTCAAGAGCCTTGGTGAGGATATCAGCAATCTGGTTGTCTGTCCCCATGTACTCTAAATGGATATTCCTCTTCTCCACATGGTCTTTGAGGAAATGATACTTGATATCTATATGCTTGGTCTTGGAATGCATGACAGGGTTGTTGGAGACTGAAATTGTTGAAGTGTTGTCGCACATGATTGGGCAATTTCCTTCTTTAATTCCATAGTCCACCAACTGCTGCTTCATCCAAAGGATTTGAAGGCAACAACTACCAGCAGCAATGTACTCAGCCTCTGTGGTTGACACTGAAACTGAAGCTTGCTTCTTGCTGGCCCAAGCGACTAGTCTATTCCCAAGTAAATGACAAGTACCACTAGTGATTTTCCTATCAATAGTACAAGCTGCATAATCTGCATCTGAATAACCTACAAGATCGAAGTTCGAATCTTTGGAATACCAAAGTCCAAGGTTAGTGGTTCCAGATAAATAGCGGATTATACGCTTGACTGCAATAAGATGTGCTTCTATAGGATCTGCTTGATAGCGTGCACATACACAGATACTAAACATAATATCGGGCCTACTAGTAGTTAAGTAAAGTAATGAGCCGATCATACCTCGATATAAAGTATGATCAACTTTATTACCTTTGAGATATTTATCTAGCTTATTGTCGGTGGCCATAGGAGTATCATATGCTTTAGCATTTTCTAATCCAAACTTCTTTATCAACTCCTTGGTATATTTGGCTTGGCTGAGGAAAATACCTTCTTCGCATTGCTTGATTTGAAGCCCGAGGAAGAATGTTAATTCTCCCATCATGCTCATCTCAAACTTGCTTTTCATTAGCTTTTCGAAACGCTTACAAAGTAACTCATTAGTAGAACCAAAAATAATATCATCGACATATATTTGAACAAGTAAAGTATGCTCATTATATTTGGCAATAAAAAGAGTTGTATCGATTTTACCGCGTTTAAATCCTTTTTCTAGTAAAAATTTAGAAAGAGTCTCATACCATGCCCTCGAGCTTGCTTTCACCATATAAAGCTTTCGAGTTTGTAGACATGATTGGGAAATTTGGAGTCTTCAAAACCAGGTGGTTGGAGCAACATACACGGTCTCTTGCAGGTTCGTGTGAGGAAAGCACTCTTCACGCCCATTTGATATAACTTGAAACGCTTGAAAGAGGCGTAGGCTAAGAAGATTCTGATAGCTTCCAATCTTGCAACTGGAGCAAAGGTTTCATCATAATCGATTCCTTCTTCTTGCCTATATCCTTATGAAACCAACCTTGCTTTATTCCTAGTTATGCTTCCATTCTCGTCCATCTTATTCCTAAAGACCCACTTAGTTTCTATCACTCCTTGATCCTGAGGTCTACGCACCAAAGTCCAGACCTTGCATCTTTCAAATTGGTTGAGTTCTTCTTGCATAGCAACAACCCAACTGGAATCTTGGAGTGCTTCATCAATCTTCTTGGGTTCAATTTGAGATAAAGAAGTATGCTCATCATAGTTCGATCTCCTTGTTTGAACACCGGAAAACAGAATCACCAATCACATTTGTGAGGGGTGACCGCCGACTTCACGAACCTCTGGGGGGGTAAGTCCGGTTGGATCGAGGTTTGTCAAGATCTTCAATTGGAACATCGTTAGATCCTTCAAATAAGTCATGGAAGGTAAGTTGACGAAGAGGTTCTATAATTTGGATAGGGGAATTCTCAACTTCTTCTTCCCTTGGAGTTGCATCCGGAGTAGGAACTTCAGTGCGGTTTCAAAGGTGCGGTTTGAGGGAATTTCGGTTGAGGGTGCCGGATTTTCGGTTGAGGTTCAAGTGCGGTTTGAGATGGTTCAATTGCTTTCATTATGCTCAACAAAATCATCAGCAACATTTGGAGCCAAATGTTGCTCAAGGAGAGAATGCTCATCGAACGTAATATGGACAGACTCAACTATTTTTAAACTAGTTTTATTGAAAACACGAAAAGCTTTTGAATGTTTTGCATACCCAACAAAAATACCTTCGTCGGCCTTGGCTCCGAATTTACCTCTATTTTCTCTTCCGTTGTAGAGGACAAAACATTTGGCACCAAAGATCTTCAAGAATGCAATGTTGGGGGTTCTTCCTCGCCAAAGCTCATAGAGTCTTATTATAGGTTTTGTTGATGAGGAAGCGGTTCTGAGTGAAGCATGCGGTATTGATTGCTTCAAAATTCCGAAATACCGAGGCAGCCTTCGCTTCGTATATCATTGTCTTTCCAAACCCTCAATCAACGTCCCGTTCTTCCTTTCCACAACCCCATTTTGTTGTGGAACACCAGTTGAAAAACCGTGATCAATCCCACGGTCATCACAACACCGAGCGACACTGTTGTTCTTGAATTCTGTTCCATTATCCGATCGAACACTAACGATGTCGTCTTCTTTTGAGTTTGGAGCCGTCTAAAGAGTGCGGTGAGAATCTCATAACAATCATCTTTGGAAATCATCATCTCAACCCACGTATATCTTGAGTAATCATCCACCACCACTAAGGTATATCTATTTCCTCCAATGCTGGCAGTGGTTACGGGTCCAAACAAATCAATGTGAAGCATTTGTAAGCATCTTGAAGTTGATGGAGCGGTCTTGCTGGTGAAAGACGACGCATCAAGCTACCAAGCCGGCATGCACTACATTTCTCAGGATGATGGTCAGCCACTTTAGGTAAACCACGAACGAGGTTTTCCCTACAAATCTTTGCAAGATACTTGAAGTTCAAGTGGCTCAACCTCTTGTGCCATAGCCAACTATTTTCGCTCACATTCTTAGCTACAAAACAGAGATTAGTAATACTACATGCTGCATTTAGATCAATAATGTAAATATTACTTCTTACAAATCCTCGTGAGTAGGGTGACGCCGAAATGTTATCTTTGATAAAGCAATTTGATGACGTTGAAGTTGCAAAGCATTCCTTTGTCGCAAAAATTGGAGTAAGAAAATTGGAAAGCCGAGGTTGTGCTTCGAAGTCCTTCAACAAGAGAAACCTTCTCAATGGTTGGAGGTTTCCTCTCCTTATGATACTGATCCAATGGTCTTGCCTTTGTTGTTGTCACCAAAGGTTCTACAGACGGACCACTTGGTTTTCAATGACATCTTCTAGTAATGATCTATCTCCCGGTCGCTATGTCTTGAGCAAACCTACCGTCAAGAGATACCATTCATTTTCCTTGGAGTGACTGTACCATTAAAAGCGAGAGGACCTAAAATGTAAACATTAAGAACGATGTCCCCTTTATTCCTTGGAGTCCAACTGTTAGCAACCCTTGCATACGACCCACACCTGTTTGATGTAAGGAGGTTTTACTCTTCCCCGGCATTGGGATGTGAATCCGCAAAAGGCATTCTCAAGCACTTGTGACTCTTAAAACCATCACCTGCTGAACACTTATAACACTTATAAACAGCCGCTACTGAAGCTTCATTTAGAGGTTTATCTACTAATCCTCCTTACTCTTCTTAGGAGTTGCATGCGATTTAGGAGGAAGCGGTTGGCCAGGCTGGGACAAAGGGAACCGGCTTTA
>JAFEMH010006437.1:0-123807 GCA_022495995.1 Adenophora triphylla var. japonica
CGGAGATATAGGGTTGAAGGTTATCCCTTTCCAAAGAAATCGTGAACCTTTAATGGAAGGAACGATGTAAAGATAGGATCTTTTACACCGGTCCGTTCCAAGGTTGGGGAAAGGGGAAATGCGTGATGAAAAATGACTGCTTTAATGAAAAGATGACATTTTTGGTTTTATGAATGATGCTTTTTGATTGAAAGAAATGATCTTTATGCGAAGTGATGCGTAAAGATAGGATTTTTATGTAAATGATGCATTGGAAAAGGTTTTTGAATGCAAAGGTTTCATTTTTATTGAAAAGATTGGATTTTTATGTGCAAATGATGCACTTTAAAAATGACATTTTTATTTGAAAATGGGGTTTTTAGGTGCAAAGGATGCACCTTTATGAAAAAGACTACATTTTTATGACAAATGAGGTCTTAATGCATGCAAAAAGGAAAGGGGGTGATAAAGATGTGATCTTTATGAAGATAAATGCTGCCAAGTCCCGAAGCAAGATATATGAATGCGATGAGCGAAGTATATCAATTAAAAAGCAAGGTTAGGGCGTGCGAGGTTACCAATTGCTTTTCTTTTTCCAGCTTCTTCGAACGGAGCTAGGAGGAGAGGTTGGTCTTGGAGTCTTCCAAGGAGGAAGGAGGTAACTTCTTGGCCTTCCTTCTTCACCTTCTTGAGCTTGCACCAATATTTTCACGTCTTGGGAGTGTTTATAAGTGTATTGTGTATTTTGACACCCTCTGTGTGTGTTGGGAAATGGGTAGAGGAGGCCTCTGTTATAGGTAATCTGGATATTAGATGAATGAAGCCCAGGTGCGGCTAAGAGCGACGAAACTAATGCTGGCCCGTGCGGAGCTTATCTCGGAATGACTTCGGCATTCTAAGAACCATGCAAGGTGGCAAATTCCTAGAACCACTCCATTCCTAATTAAGAAAAACGTGTTTCTTAATTAGGAAGGATCCCTCTTCAGCCCTTATTTAATAAAAAACGGTTCGGAATGTTTCGGAGCATTTGGAAAGATACGAGGGAATTACAGGAAAAACTTACAGAAATTGTCGGGAAAATTAGCAGGAAGGCATGAGCCGGATTTGGGTACTCACACCGGCCCGGGAGGGGATTCGGTACTCAGATGATGAGGGTGTGGCTGGCGAGTTTGCGGGATGCCCGACTTCTCGCTTGAGGATGTCGGTGATGATGATCTTGAGGAGTCGGATTAGGATTCATTTGCTTTCCCTCTTTCCATATCCCCCTTTTTTTGTTTAGCAACGTTTTCATTTATGTACACTGTAATAAAACATTTGCATTTGTATCGTAAAGCATTTTATTCTAAGATGTAATGTCGTCTTTGTGATTCCGAAGAATTGTCCTAGGAATTGTTGCTACTTTATTATTTGTGCATGTCACGTGGTGGGAGTGCGTTTTTGGGTAGAGATGTGCTTGTCGGAAATGGCTTTGGCGAGTTTGGGCGGTTTGGAGCAAGGTCCTGGCAGTAAATGGTTGTTGTATTGTTTCTTTGGGGAAGTGGGTCATGGTGCAAAGAGGTCCGTGCGGACAGACCTATCATGCAAGAGGTCCGTACGGACCGGCTTTGCTTTGGGGAGAAATAAATGTTCTCCGGATGTCTGGACTTTCCCCGCTCCCCATTTGCGGCCATTTTCGAGCTTTCTTCCCCATTTTCTCTAGGAACCTCCATTTTTGCCATGGATTCTTCGTACGTTCCAAGAATTTTGCCAAGGATTTCGCGGGAGCGGCAAGCACTCTTCCTTGGCGGCTGGCAACGTGGATGCGACGCCGTATGAGGCATCGGGCGGAGCTTTCGAGTAAGGTTTCGACTTTGCTCGGTTTGGTCCCTTAAGGAGTTGGTTCTGATTGGGAGTTGTTGCGGGCTGCCGCGAAGTTAAGAGATGTTAGGAGGCATGTGTATTGCTTCTCCTACAATGAGGTAGTGCCCACCTTTGAGGATTTTCGGGCTTTGATTGGAGGACCGGAGGTGGAGGCCATCTCGCTTCCTTTGATTGGCGGTGCTGCCGTGAGTGTGAAGCTTGCGGGCTTTCTTCGGACTTCGTTGGAAGAAGTGCAGGGCATGATCCTTGATTCGGGTCATATTGACATTTACTGCGTTGCGGAGCGGTTCATGATTGATGAGTAGTGATGTCTCGTGGGATACATTTGCCTTGTGCGTGATAGCGACGCTTTTCATGAGTCGGCTCCCTTGGGGTTTGCGATGGCGCTTTGATGGATGTGGTTGGGCGCTGCGAGCTGGAGAGGATATTATCCGTTGGTGCTAGGAGAGACTCTTCATGGTATCAGACCGTGCAGCGGCAGGGGATCGGTTCGCTGAGAGGAAGCCCGCTTTGCTCACCTTGTGGGCTGCGAGAGAGACTTCGAGCCATGCCGAAGCGCGCGACGTCGTTTAGCCCGTGGTCGTTTGCTTTCGGCGACCTCTTGTATTGGAATATGGATCGGTGCTTTGGGAGAGATGGATGGCACGGCTTGAGTACGCATCGGATCCGTTGGTGGGTTCCTTGTTGGGGTATCGAGACTAGGAGGGCCTTGCGGGGAAGGGTCCTATGTTGTCGAGTTCTTGGTTTGTCTTGGTCCTCCTTCTATATTCCGTCGCTTGTTTTCCGGCGGTTTGGGATGAAGCGAGAGGCCTTTGTTGGCAGGATGACCTTGCTCTTTGCGGAGGAGTAGTTCCTCTTTGTATGGCGCTTCCAGTGCTCTTACGTATTTTACGAGGGTATGGAAGTACTCGCTTTCCCTCAGTGGTGCTCCTTAGACGTCGGGAGAGTGTCGTATTGACGACCCGGTACACAGCTTGGTATGAGCGGCGTGTTAGGCGATCCCAGTGGCTTTGGGGAAGCGAGGCGTGGAAGCGATGCAGGGCCGTGCCGTCGTAGCTATTGCCTTAGGAGTGCGGAAGCTTTGGTTTGACCCCTCGGGATGTTACGGGGAGACACTTTGTTTGACTACGAGACCCGAGTTGACCGGCGAGCGGGGAGAGGTCCTCTTTTGCGGACTCGCGGGGATGAGATCCGAGCCGGCACGGGCGAATGAAGCCACGGAGGCTAGCTTGGATTGTTTGACTCTACGGGAGGACCCCTAATCTCGGAGCGAGAGACGCGAGAGCTAGCTCACGTGGAGCGAAATAAGACTCGCCGGGGACGAGGAAGAAAGGAAAGAATGGCGAGGGACAAGCGCGAGACGGCGCGGAATGACCTCCTAGAGTATCCATTCATTGCATTGTAAACACATTATTTGTTAAATGTATTAAAATTGTCTTTTAGCATGTTGTGAATTTGAGAGTAATCCGTGCTTGAACTCATCGAAATGTTGTAACCGTTAGTGATTTGTGATTTACTTTTAAAGCTTTGTCGAGACGCAAGATCTCTTCTTCGCTTTTTGTTTCTTTTGTGCACCTTGGCGGCGTCCATCTTTGGACTTTTACATTTGCATTTGCGGGCTGAGCGGCACTGGGCCTTGGCGGCAATCCCTTTTGCTTGGGCTTTGTGTTTGGTGAGAGGTTGAATGATCCCACGACAAGTCGTTTTGACGGTCATTTATAGCTTCCTTGCCTCTTGCTTGTTGGCGTCGGGCTCTTGACCTCAATTTGCGGCTTACGCTTGAGCTTTTTTTAAATTTTTTATATTTTTTTGAGAGCCCTTGCTCGAGCTCTTTTTTTTTTTTGAAGCGCGTGAGGGCGAAGGCAAGCCCCTGGCTTGGAAGTAGACATGGGTCAGTCGTTTGACGTTGAGTGACCTCCGGATGTCCTTTGATGTTGCCGCCGTCGTTTGACTTGGTCAAGGTGACGTTGGGGCGTGCTCTTGAAAAGTGTGTAGCTTGATGGAGGTCTTGATCGACATTCAAACTTTTGACTTTTGTGTGTTTTTAGACCGGACCAATTAAGGTTGCCTACGTTCCCCCGGACTAGAGTGCTCGTCTGCGTAGTTCGACACTAAATGGAGTGCCGAGATGCACAATTGTTCTTCTTTAGGCGAAGTATCTGCGGAGTTTGCTTCCGTTATTTGGATTCATGAAGGGATTGCCGTCTAGGTCTATCGGCTTCATGGCACCTCCGGAGAAGATCTTTTGAACCACGAAAGGGCCGATCCATGTTGGTTCCCATTTTCCCGGTGGGTTGGTTTGAGTGGGAGGCTTTTCTTTGAGTACCAGTCGCCTTCCACGATGTCTCGGGATTTGACTTTCTTGTCAGCTCTAGCCATTACGCTTTGGTAGGCTCGGAACGTGTTCCATGGCCTTTAGTCGTCGCTCGTCTAGCGAGCCAATTCGTCGTGTCGGCTTCGGAGCCATTCGACTTCGTTGATGTCATTTTCCAGCGGCACTCGGAGTGAGGAATTTCCAATTGATGGGAGGAGCTGCTTCCATCCCGTATGTCGGGCGAATGGAGTTTCTCCGTGGCCGTTCGGCCCGTGTTCGGTAGCCCCAAAGTGCAAGGTGCAGATTTTCGGGCCAATCTCGTCCTCGGGTGGTCATTTTCGGATGATCCGTTCGAGAGTCTTGTTTGATGCTTCTACGGCGCCATTTGTTTGTGGCCGGTAGGGAAGACTTGTGGCGTGTGATCTTGAATTCGGCCGTGATGCATCGCATTCCCCTTGAAGTGGGAGCCGTTGTACGATATGACCTCGTTCGGGATGCCGTATCGGCGAGATGATGTTTTCCCACTGAGGAAATGTGCGACTTTCTTGGAAGTGAGCACCTTGTAAGACTTGGCTTCGACCCATTTGGTGAAGTAGTCGATGGCTACTAAGATGAACTTCGTGATCGTTCTTTGCCGGTGGAAGCGATTTTCCCGATGACGTCAATTCCCCAGTGGCGAAGGGCCGGGGTGTAGTCATGCGGTAGAGGTCGTGAGGGGTAGGTGATTGAGGTTGGAGAACAGATTGACACTTGTCGCAACTTCGGACAAAGTGGATGCGATGCGCCTCCATGGAAATCCGGTAGTAGCCCATCCACGAGAATGATTTGCATCGGGGCTCTGGCGTTCGTGTGGGGACCGCAAGCCCCATTGTGGACTTCGCTCATGAGCTTGTTTGCTTCTTCTGGGCGATGCGGCGTAGGAGTGGTCCTTGGTAGCGTTTTTGTACGGCATGTCCCAAGGATGACGAAGTGGGAGCGAGGCGTTTTAGGGCCATGATGCTCTTGGCCTTGACTCCTTCCTGTGTTGGCCTTCTTCGTTCATGAAGGCGGTTTCCTGTTCTTGAGGTATTGGAAGATGCAGTGCATCTTTGGAAATGGCTTTGGGTGGCGTCTCTTTGGCTCTTGACAATTTCGCGAATCGGCGTGATTAAAACCTCCTCGGCGGCTTGGGCCCGGTTTTCTCTCGTTTGCAACATGCTTAAATGTTTGCTTGATGCATTTATTCAATTAATGTGCTTGCTTCTTTCGTTTAGATGAATTGTGATTAATGGTTGTGTGTTAGTTAATTCATCGGTTGTTAAAGATGCAAATGAAAGGATATTCTAGAAAGGTCGGACCTTTTATTGAAAAGCGTAGAGGCGTACATTGTTGATTATGGACTCACGATCTTCCGGCGTAGAGCCATCAGATGACTCGAAAGACATGAATTCACGAGACAACATGACTCGAAGCTAGACTATGGGCGACGAGGATTGGACCAGACTTCATTACTGCAGGCGGCTGTAGCTCTAGAGAGTGGCAATGGCCTTGGTGACCAATCCTCGGTTGGCACGATTCCCGGAAAAATAGCTTGCATGTGGTTCGATTTCAAACCATATCGCGGAGGTCTTTGGTTGCTCCTCTGATGATGTCTCTCCATTGGTGTTGCTACCAGATTTTGGGGGTCTGGACGGTAGAAATTATTGAGGGCTACTTCCGGGAGGGCGAAGCATTTGGCGGTCGGAGTGGATTCTTGCTTGATGTTGATCATTTTCATAGAATCCGCCTCTTTATCAGGATCTTTGCTTGGACGACATTTACAATGTCTGATTCGAGGGGGCGGGCTATCTCTCCTTCCCTGATTAGACCTTGGAGGAGGTTGCGCCACTGTTCATCTAGGTCTGACACCGGGATGTTGAATTGGACTATGCTGTGTTGGCTGTCCCCGTGAGATCCGAGAGTGTCGGCCAAAGGGTTGTCTTGTACCGGTGGATCAGTGATGAGCCAGTTTGCAAGAGGGTTTTTGGCGAAGTAAGGGTCTACTCCTCGGTCAATCTCCATCTGGGCGTCCATCTCTTGATCTTCTCTTAAGCATTCTTCACAGTCGTATATGTCAGAGTTGTCGTCTTGACCCATGAGCTCTTCGATTTCTAGCTCGTCACGGCTTAGAGCGTGGATGTAGGGATCCACTTAGTAGCGGGACAAGATTTGAGACTCATCTGGAGAAGAGTATTCGGTCATGTCGGGACCTTCTTCTGGGTCGTAGCTTGCCGGCCAAGCGCTTGCCATTGTACTGCTTTCGCGGATCACCTCGATCACTCCATTGGCATTGATGAATTTCACGCATTGGTGAAGAGTAGATGATACTGCTTTCATCTGATGTATCGAGGTCGTCCCGGCAAGGCGGAGAAGGTTGGTTTGATTTCCACGACTTGGAACTCTCTGGAGCTCCAGTTGTGCATCGAGTGGATCCTCAGATTGATGACTCCTACGATTGGTCGTGCAGTGGAGTCGTAGGCTCGGATTACCCGGGGTGAAGGCCTTATCAGGGAGCGGTCGATACGGAGTCGTTTCAGTGTGCTCAAAGCGATGATGTTGACTGCGGAGCCGTTATCAATCAAGACGTTCGGGAGGAAGAACATCTCTATTTTTATGAGGATGAGGAGGGCTTCGTTGTGTCGATTCTCACATATCGGCAAGTCATCGTCTGTAAAGGCTAGACCGCTTCCTGTGCTACCATTTGACTCAGTCTCCTCTGGGGAGCATTCGATCCATCCATTAGTATGCCTTGGTCGGGGCAAAGATCGTAGGGAGACAGTTGCCCTTGGGTGTTCTTGTCTGGATTCCCGGTCACGAGACCTTTTGACTCTGGTTTCACGTTCCCAGTCATAGCGAGACAGCATGCTGACGATTTCAGAAATTGCAGGGGGTCTGCTCTCGCTTGGAGTTTCGTCAAAGGCTATTGAGTTCACCCTATCGTTTCGGGGGAATGGATTTCCGATGGTATTGGGGCCACGAGGGCGTTCCAACTTTCCTTCTTCGATTAGCCCCTGGACCACCTGCTTCAGTATGAAGCAATTGTCGGTGGTGTGGCTGGGGTAGTTGTGGAGGGCGCAATGCTTGCTCATATCCATGTTGGGTTTGGGAGTCTTTGGTTGGAAATTCTCGAGAGGTTTGAGAAGATTTCGCTTCACCAAAGCTTCTAATACTTGGCCTAGGGGCATTTCGAGATTGTCGAAATGTTGGAACTGTGGGAAGCGAGGGGAATTGTTATTCCTTGGGGCTGCTTGATCGCGGTTTACTTGAGCTCCGTTCTGGATGTAGTGTACCGTTCCGGCTGCTTCTTTTCCTTTGTTCGTATGCAGTCTTTGAAGTTGACAGGTTTGTCCGATAGCGGTAAGACGAAGCAGGGGCTGCTGTTGTCTTCTAAAGACTCAAAGTCTTCTCAAACTTTGTTCCGACATTGACCATGGCACGGAGATCTAGATAGAAATGATGGCTGATCAAGGTCCTCAAAGATGGCTTGAGGCAGGAATGGAAGATGTCCATTTGCTCCTCTTTGTAAAGCGGATCCATTATCTCACTAAGCTTCCAGTTCCATCTTTTGTAGAACTCACCTACTGGTTCGTCATCCTTTTGCTCGGTGGCTTTCAGATCGTGGCGGTTTGTTTCCCACTCAAGGTTGGCGCGGTACTTCTCTAGGAAGATCTCGCTGATTTGGTCCCACGTGGAGCGGTTTTCGGCCTTTACATTAAGGAACCACCTTAGCGCTGTGGATTTGAGAGAATGCTGAAAGTGATCCGCCATCTATTGAGGGGTTTCCCCTTTGGCTCTCATGCCCAGGACATAGGTGTCGATGTGGGTTTTTGGGCATTCTGTCCCGTCAAACTTTTCCATTTCCGGTATCCTGAATTTCAGAGGGAGCGGGACTACTTTGCTTGGATCAGTGGGCAGGAGGGAGTCCTTCCGAGAACTGGCTAGCTTGCCTTGCATGTCCTTCATTTGCTCGATCAGCCAAGCCATGTGGGGATCGGCAGGTTGAGGTGGGTTACCGTTTTCGGGGACGAAAACCGAAGATGGAGGTGGATTGGCTGATGGGATCGCCATTCGGGAGTCTTGGGGAGGTAGTTGAGTATATACCAACCCATACCCTGGAGTGTTGAAGTTGAGGGCGTGATTGCCAGGTCCGCTAAGGGTTGTGTTTGGAAATTGGGGAAATGATTCGTTAGCCCCAGTGGCGAGACTAGCGGTGGCAAGTTTGAGATGTCGGGATATCCGGCTCGGGATGCCCGTCCACAGTAGGCATGGGGATTTTTATTATGGCTGCGAGGCTCGTATAGAGTCGAAGGATTGAATCTGGGGATACCGAGATGCATTGGGATACGCGGAAGCGAGCACGTATGTGTGCCGTTGGTACCGAGCTTGATGTGCAGTAGCCGGGAACCGACTATGCCGAGGCGTGCGCATGTCAGCCGCTATGACCGACGCCCGAGGAGCTTTGAGCGAGAGCCGCTGCGTTCTTGGGATCTCGTAGCTCATGCGGAGCGGGACTCCGCCGATAAGCTGGTGAAACCTAGGATGCAGTATTTCTTCGTCTTCTATGAGAACAAAGGTTCCATCGGGTTGGGAAGCTGCAACGGTTCCTCGAAGACGCGGGTGTCTACGATCCGAGCTTCTTTGCTCTTCTTGGCGCTTCTTGATGGTTTCGAAGGCTCGCAGCACCTCCTCCATTTTCTTGAGGTTCCTTAGTGGCGGGGTTCCGTTTCCCTCACTGTTATCTGTTGATCCTGTCATGGGGGAGTAGCGGACGGTGCGGACCGTTGAACTGGAAGGGCTGTCGGACCTTGTGACCTCGATACTGAAAAGGCGGCTCCCGGGTATTCTCAACCACTCTCGGTTCGCTGGAGGGGGTGACGGGCAAGGTTTAGACACAGGAAGACCTTTTGGATAAGAGGGGGAAAGCTCACGTGACATGCGGTTTCCGCTTTTTTTTTTTTTAATTTACTTAAAACGTGTTTTCTCAGAGTCCTAGGTAGGTTGGAAAAGATTGCTCTTCTTTTTCGCAACTATGCTAGATCCTGGGTCAGTGGAGACCATCTGTGCGGCTATAAGCCCCTCGTTTTGCACCTGTATTTCGACATCCCAGGGTGGACAGCCCCGGGCGAGGGTCCTATAGGGCAAGCGGTTTCCACCGGCCTAAAAGAAAAAACCGAACCTAAGGACCGAGCCTGTCATGTTCGTTTTAATGCGTTAGCCACGTGAATAGTGAGCCGAGCCGGCACCTGATTCAAGATCGGGTCAAGAGTTCGGCATGACCTCTCTTTACCTTGCTTGCGCAAGGGATCTGTGACGTTAGGCGTTGGCTGGGTCATATCGTCATGGATGACGTATCAAAGGCTTGATGACATGGTGTCATATGAGCATGAATGTATATCCGGGACGGAACATCGTCTGGGTGTAGCTTCGGAAATCAAGATCAGGTCAAGATTTTAGCATGACCTTTCATCGCTTTGCTTACGCAAGGGATCTTGAGTTTCGAGCTTCGACTCAGAAAATGGCCGGCATGGTATATGTATCCAGGCATGTATGACACGGACTAGGTAAAAACCAACCAGGTCTGGACAGAGTGTGACTCAAGACTCAAACGTGCAGGGTTGATGCTTGGCTATGATGGGATGTTTGGGATGATCCCGTGCGCGTCCGAGAGGCGTAGGAAGGCCAAACGAACTGCAACTAAGACCACCCCAGGTTAAGGGTTGTAGTGTGCAGTGTATCCGAGGCAGCAGTGCGCGTAGCGTGCGGTGTAATCGAGGCAGCAGTGCGCGTAGTGTGCGGTCTCTAAAATTCTTTTTCTAAGTAAAACAGAAGTTTTTGCAGAATTTTAAATGTATGCACAGATATATATTGATGCATTTTTTTTTGTATTTTTATTTTTTTTGTAAATAAAAAAAAACAAAGCACGTGCACACACACACAACAGTTAAAGAAAGGGGTAAAATGAAAGTTTGACCCTCATCATTGTTTTAAAAATCTTTGTTTTGTTTAAAAGTTTTTAAAACAAAACTGTCCCAGCCAGTCGCCAAGCGAAATTACCAGGATCCGGCTTGCGCGCGGAGGGGGCCCCTGTGCATCTCGCATTTTTTCGTTTGCGTCGCGTTCGGGAATGTCGCCCGGATCCGAGAGGCAGCGCGTTCGCGCCCCGACATCTGGCTTATTCCGCTTTTCGCGTTAGTTGGGAGGTGTCTCGCCGTGTTTTTGCTTGTAGAGTCACCACGCCGTTTTTATTAAGCCCAAAACATTGAAAAAGGGCATCAGTTTAAAAATAAACTGTTTTTGTGTGATGAGATTTTGAGTTCGGAGGTCAGATGACTCCTCGGGATGAGAATATTAGAATCTTAGAGCTCACCCGAGTCGCCTCGTAAAAACGAGTCTTTCGGATACCCCCTAATATTCTTTAACTGTTGTGTGTGTGTGTGTATGTGCTTTTTAAAAATGCATGCTGTGTCGGATGTCTACATTGTACACTGCTTTATTGAAATGTATTGAAATAGTATAGGAAGGAAGCCTTACAGATGTTGGTTCGTGTCTGTCTTCCGCAGGGGAATAGTGTTTGAGGACGGAATAGTGTTTCGGTACGGACCGGGATTGCTTCGGAAAAGGGGGGCCGGTTGTCTGCGGACAGAGTTTCGGCGTGCGTTGGGATCGCAGGGATCACTCGGGCAGAGTTTCGGCGTGCGTTGGAATCGTTGGTTGGATTCGGGCAGAGGTTCGGCGTGCGTTGGAATCGTTGGTTGGATTCGGGCAGAGGTTCGGCGTGGTTTGGGATCGCCGGTTTGACTCGGAAAGAGCCGGGACGCCTCGGGAAAGACCAGGCAAGGCCTCAGAGTACCACGAGGGGCCTCAGAGTACCTCGAGAGTGCCTCGAGGCAGCGCGGGAGCCTCGCGGGAGCACTCGAGGAGGCTTCGGAGCACCGCAAGGGGGCTCGGAAGGCCTCGAAAGGATCCGAAAGGGGCCGGGAGTGCCCCGAAAGGTCTTAGAGGGGAGCCTGAAGGCTGGGGGGAGAGGAGAGAAGAGGGAAATGTGTGAAAATGAGGGAGGGGGAGCCCTCTATTTATAGTGCCAGAAAACTGCAAGAAGGTCCGTACGGACCTTCTAGGTAATCTAGTTTTTTGGTTTTCCTCAATTTGAGGGAATCTGTGATAATTGAGAAAATTCTGGAATGATGATGTCTCCTTTGCAAAGAGGTCCGTATGGACCAACTAGGCATGCAAAGAGGTCCGTACGGACCAACCATACATTCCAGTAATGATGTTCCCCAGGATTTGAGGGAATATTGTGGACTTTAAGGGGATTCAGTAATTATTAAAACAAAGAGGTCCGTACGGACCTTATTTGCTTTTCCAATTTTCTGTAAATTTCCAAGAGGTCCTTTTGTCCCTTTTTATCCCAGAAAGGTTCCTCCCTTGGTTTGGCTTGGGGTTTTTTGAGGGTTTTGAGTGTCAAAGGTCTTCGAGACTGCGTTTGTGAGTCTGCGGTGTTTCCTGTGTACTCGGAAGAGGGTGATCCAGATTGGGGTACTTACAGGCGCCAAAACCTGCTTCTGGAACATTTCGGGTTAATTCTTTAAAAGCCCAAAGCAGTTAATTCCTTGTAGGTCTTTTTGTCCGGGAAAAGTACTAAAATACACTTCCTTCGCGAGAAACATATAAAATGTTTTCGGAAGTCTCGAAACGGACTGGAAATTTACCAAAATGCCCCTTAGTGCAATTTTATCATTTAAAAGGCACCTAAAAAGGGTCGCGAATTGGATTGGCGTACTTACACTAAACGAAGCATTTATTGCTCCCAACTACCCAGCCACTAATTTAGCTAAAGTTGGTAAAAGCAGCATGCTGAATTGACGCTGAAGTGACATTCCTGCGGCTGTCAGAAGCTCAAAATGAATTGTCAAAGTAACCAGTACTCACATCCCTTCAACCACTCAAGGAAAATCTTCTCTCTCCTATCTCAGGCACTAAATGCAAAGATACTCCCATTCAAAGGCATGCCTGTTCAAGTCATCATTTCAACCTCTTCAAAGACAACGGCTCCTTCACTTGAAGTTCACTATAAAAAGCTTCCCTGGAACATTGAAGAAGGTTGGTGCATTTAAAGATCCTTGAGAGTGAGTTTCTTTGAACTACCAACCTGCAAATTCCCTAGTTCAAGGCATTCAATACAAGTCCCCTCTTCCACTAGACATCTCTGTAGGACTTATACACTGAGCACCTCAATCAATATTGTAGTGTTCCTTCATTAGACTACTTATGGAACACATTGATTGATTCACACACAACACCCTAGAGAAATCAGCTCAACTTATGAGCACATCTCTAGAAAACACCAGGTCTTTATTGTAGCACGATCTGTTAGTGGTCACCTTTAGTTTAGCAGCCTTCAATCATTGGCTTGCAACTTGTAATAGGTAGGATCCATTAATAGCAGTGCACTTTCACAAATCCAAGTTCTGACCAAACTTGGTAGAGGACGTAGCAGTTATTTAACACTGTGAACCTCTTCAAACAACGTGTCATTCTTCTGTGTGATTGTTTATTTTTGTATAGTTGTAACTGGTTGATATTCTCTTGACCAGTCACAACCTGTTGACTCCTACTACTGCTTACTTGTTTGTCTTACTTGAAAATGAAATTTGTCCTAGTTGCATGAGAATTTAATTTAATAATTGATATATCCTTATAACCGATATTCCGCTGTGCAAACCCTTTCTTCACCGGTTAGCAAGTTCAACTCCATATTTTCAAAGGTTAAATGTGTTTTTAGCAAAAAGTTTTTAACAGGCTATTCACCCCTCCCTCTAGCCTGATTCCTACCATTTGGGACCTAACACTTTCTTTTCTCCTCCAACGTCCGGAGGAACCTCTCGGGCTGGTTCTTTATTATAGCAACTCCCCCCGGAGTATTAAATTTGATTCTTTGATGGGAAACAGAAGCAACTATTCCCAATGCGGCCTGTGCAGTTACGCCTAGTATGACATTGTATTGGGAGGGCATGTCAACCACCATGAAAGTGATCTTGGATGCTTTCTGTAGGGGTGCTTCCCCAATAGTTACTTCGAACTCTATCGTCCCCTTCACCCTGACGGCATGATTTGTGAACCCCTCGAGCATACCAGCGTAAGGAGTCAGGTGGGCCTCGGTCATCTTCATCCCTACTAAAGTATGGTAGTAGAGGATGTCTCTGGCCGCACCCATATCAATCAAAACTCGGCCGATGTTTGCTCGAGCAATTCTCATACAGACGGTGAGGGGCTAAGTAGAATGGAAAAGGGTGGAGGCAAGTTTACTCCTTTTGAACCCTATTTCCTGCTCTTCTTACTTGAGCCACTGGGGAATTAAGAAGACCTTTTCTAGGCTCTTAATATGGAGAGAGAGAGTTGTTTGTTGGATGGAGCTTCTACTCCAATAAAGTTGATATCATAAGTATCCAACTCATCCTTATCCTCGTTTTCTCTCTCCCTCCTCTCGGGGCCACGTAGTGTTCGTGCCCGCTGAATATTATTGGCAGTATTTTCATTATGACCCTGTACCCATTTTATGATCCCCATTGTTGATCTTCTGCTGAATGATTCTTTTCAGCTGGAAACAATCTTCTGTATTGTGACCGTGGTCTTTATGATAATCACAAAATTTTGTCCTACTCCTCTCGTTTGGCTTTCTGCCCATTGGTGGAGGAGGAGGAATTTCCATAGTTCTCAAAATAGCTGCCCGTGTATCATTGAGGGGAGTGAAAACTGTCTCGTCCGTTAATTTCTGGAGTTTGTCTGTACCGCGGCTACGGGTTTTCCCTGGTTATTGCCGCGGCCAGATCCTTCTCCCGCGTCTTGGACTTGAGCAATTCTTTCTTTTACTGGTCCGCGGGGAGCGGCCTCATTTGGCTCTTCGGTCGAGGCAATGTCAGATGCTTGCTCGTACATTTCCTCCACGCTCTTAGATCGGTTGGAGGCAAAGTTCATCTTCAAGAAGCTACAGGAAAGACCGCCCTCAAAGCAAAGCCGAATGTCACCCTCGGACAAGTCTACAATCTGCTCGCTCATTTTCTGAAACGAGTTATGTAGCTTTTCGTGGTCTTCGTTGCAGCTTGCTTGACTCTGACCAGGTCTGTCTTAGGCCGTGCGGGCTCGCCTCCCCCATCAAATGGGTTCAGGAAGATGTGCCTGAATTGGTTGTAGGTTTTGATGGACTTGGGCTTAAGGGCCAACATCCAAGACAGGGCTATGCCCGTGAGTGTTGCGGCCAGGGCCTTGCACATTACTGCCTCATCAGAAGAAAATAGGGCCATCTGCCCTTCAAACCGCCCCATATGGCTCTTGGCATTTTTTGAGCCATCATACGTTTCAATCTGGGGTGGTTTCCCTTTTTGTACTGGTGCCCGGGCAATCTTATCAGCAAAGGCGTCCATAGTGCGGCCACACTTTTGGGCAGTTTGCTGGTGGGTCTCCCACATTTGCTGCATGAATTTGATAAACTCCGGGCTCTTGTCATCTATCTTGGATTTCTTAGCACGTGGAATCACGACCTTCCCCTTGGTGTGAGCCATGGATCCGGCTTTGGATTTCGCACGGTGAGGGTTGGATTGAGCCTCCTCCCCTCTCTCTTCCTCGTCATCTATCTCCACGATCCCCTCCATATCCACCTGATCGCGGTTGAAGGTCGGTTCAGCCCGTTTTTCCCCCTAGCTTGACTAGCAAGAGAGTAAGTGGGGACTCGTTAGGAGAACTTTTGCGACCCTTCTTGGAAGGAGACTCCACCGTTTGCTTCTAGCTCCACTAACTCCAACTGGGCATTATTTATGGCCATGACCTCAGCCACCAGTTTAGATCTTGCGGCCAAAGCGTCCTTTCTCTTGAGGATTAACTCCGGAGTGATAGTAGAGTTTGGAGAAGTGATAGGAGCTTTAGGAGTGTTGGGGGTTTTTGGACTAGGAGTTTGGAGGGCTTTTTCTCTTCTAGCTTCATCCACGAGTTTTTTCAGATCCCTTTGAGCAAGGATAGACTACTCACGCTTTGAGAACGGCCCCCCAACCTGTTGAACGCTGAGGTGCTTGGCCTCACAGGGTTGATTTGTGAGGGAGAAGCTTGGTCATCTTCTATTGTCAGAAAACCAGCGTTTCCAAGGGTTTTAGACATTTTGTCGAAAAAGGCTGAAAAAGAATAGCTTTCTGACGGTAAGTATTCTAACACGATGGGTGTTTCGACAGACACATATTTTACGAGAAAAATATGATTATTCCCAGCAATGGAACCACTAATGACGCCAATGCTTTTGGGGTCTGAATGGTTGGTAGGATATCTGGCAGGATATTTGAATGGAGTGGTACCTAGAATCACAACACAACAATGAGCACCGTTAAGGTCAAAGTCGGATGTTAATCCACAACTCGGGCCCTCGAGTGTGAGAGTAAGATATCAATGAGATATGATAACCTGAGAATAAGACTTAGAATGCCTTGAGTGTGTGTGTATGTGTTTAGGGTTTAGACAATGACTTACAATGTCAATTTGGCACTTAGCTTGTCCAAGGGGACAAAGGTCTTCTATTTATAGGTGATGATGAGCTGCTTGTTGATGTAAGCCACGAGGTCAGCCCTAAGGGGCACCTTAGTCGTTGACCAGATACACGTGTTCGCATCGAATTGGTTCTGTCAGTAAAGGAAGATTCACTGTCAGAGGGGATGTCGTTGATAGGGACGGGAGCCGTGTATTTGGGAGAGTTGGCGCGGCGCATTTAATGGCGATAGTAGGCGCCTGAGCCATGCATTCAATGCAATGGAAATAAGCCAGCTTATTTATGCCAGAGCCAGTAAGTAAACTTGCTCAGTAAGCTTTGGCTTTAATCGGGAGTCTGGTGAGACAAACCGGGAGTCTGGTATGAGACCGCAGTTAATATCTTGGGCGCGATCAATGATTCTGACCGCGGGCACGACTGGAGGAGTCACGACGTCCGCGATCACCTTAATGGCGATCTAGCTATCCACGGTCTTGACTTGGGTGGTAAGAGAGGAACGCGGTCTTGACTCTGACAGTCTAGGGTATGCCACGTCACACTGGGCCTTTGAACCAGATCGAGCTTGGGCCCGATCTAACTGATCCGGGCTCATCAGGGTAGAATATAAACATTTGTTTCATTGTGTAGCAAAACTTGCAGTCGTCTAGAAAACTTCCTCCGGTTCATTGCCTCTTGATTTTATTTCACTGTGTATAGGGAAACTTCCGCGCAAAAGCCCAATATTTGTCGATTGTCCACAAATTAAAGTTTTGGGCCTTTTGACTCAAGAGACATTAAAGTCTAAATGCGACTCAAGAGACATTAAAGTCTAAATGCGCTAAAGTGTAAATGCGCGTGTGGGCAAAAGAAACCAACTGTCGTGAGGATGCAAAGTGAGAGACGTTGGTGTATAGTTCACGGCGGTTAAATGTAATTTGGCCCTCCATATATTGAATTAACACTCATCACCTTGTCAAATTAAATCCTTACACTGTGTGTGTGGTATGTGTTTTGCGAATTTGTCGCATAAATTATTTTTTAAACAAATAACTTTTTACTAAGTTTTTCATTATATTAAAATGACCGAAAAGTTCTTTTTATAAGTGAACTTTCAATTTTGCCCTCACAACATTCTGAAAATATAATACAACATTCTGAAAATATTGTATTATATTTTCAGAATGTTGTATTATATTCAGAATATTGTATTATATTTTCAGAGTGTTGTATTATATTTTCAAACAAAAAAATAAAAAAAAATCAGAATGTTGTATTATATTTTCAGAATGTTGTGAGGGCAAAATTGGAAGTTTACTTATAAAAAGAACTTTTCGGTCATTTTAATACAATGAGAAACTTAGTGAAAAGTGTTTTGTTCCAAAAGAAACTTATGAGACAAATTCCTAAAAATTTATCGACGTCTTTAATATTCATCCACAACTATCCTCAGAAGATTGTTACAAAAAAAAAAAAAAAAAACTACCCTCAAAAGAAACAATTAAGGACAAATAAATATTTATTATAGCACAGAGAAAGTATGCCATTATATAAATCAATAATTCCTTAAATTTACAATAAGACCAATTAGTACAATATAAGTATATAATTATTTTTTTGTTGGATTTTATCATTGATTTTCTCGTTGGAACTAAAAAGTCAATGCTTCACTTTCTTAAGCTATTACAAAATCCATATAAGGAGATTATTTGAATATTAATTGTTATCTAAATTTAAATATATACTTAAACTTATTTAAATTTTGAATTCAATCTCATTTAGAAATTGATTGATTTAATGAGCAACAGAGATCTAAACTATAACTTAACACAAATCAACCTCCTTCATTGCATAGTTTTCCATAGCTTAAGCAAATAAATCATTTAAGAAAATAATTTGAATATTAACTATTATCAAAATTTAAACAAAAAATTAAAATTAATTTGAATTTTAAATTCAATCTCTTGAAAATTTGATCGATTCATTGGCCAATTTGGCCGTAGAGATCTAAATCTATAAATAAAATGCAAATCTTTAACCTCCTTCACCGCATTTTTCCTCACAACATTTCAGTTTTTTATTCCAGCAGCCCAAGATTTTTAGGTCATTTGATTTGAGGTTCCCGTGAATAAGTTAACCGAAGATGTGCATAAGTATGTAGAGGCTATGATCACATTACCTCGGTCATTGGTACTGTCAACATCTATATAATATATTAAAAGACAAACATTTAGAGACCTCATATTAAGCCATGTCACTATTATGACATGGCATTATGTAATTCTCTCATTGATCTTAGTTTCAAAGATTTTTCATTTAATAAATTGATTTTTCATTTAATAAAAGGTTAATGTTTATAAGGTAAATATTTATACAGTAAATTATCCCGATTTAAGCTCAATCAACATTTGAATTTTGAAATCAAATTTTGAATTTTCAGAAAACGGGAAAGCAAATAGTAAATAAGAAAATGTAACTCTTCAAAACTAGATCGATTAATATTTTATTCAAATGCACATTTTTTTGTTTTTAAAATTTTTATTTATAATACATTTTGAGACAGAAGAAGTAGTACTATAATTATGATCCATATACATACAAATTTATTTTATAAATTGAAATCTTTGGTATATAAATAAGAAATAGTTACAATAATATAGTCTAATAAATGAATACTTTTTTTTTATTTTAAGCAAAATAAAAAATTGATCAATTATTTTTATTTTGGAACGAAAGAAATATTAATTTAATGATCTATATACATGAAAGAGTCTTATAAATAGGAATTTAAATAAATAATCAAAGAGTAACAGTCCAAAAATAAATATAATTTTTTTAAAATAATTTTTTTATAATTCTTTTTTAGATGAAAGAAGTAGTACTATAATGATCCATCTATATAACATATTATAAGACAAACATTTAGAGCCCTCACATTAAGTCATGTCACTATTATGACATGACATTATGTAATTCTCCCATTGATCTTAGTTTAAAAAATTTTTCATTTAATAAATTAATTTTTCATTTAATAAAAGGTTAATGTTTATAAGGTAAATATTTATACAGTAAATTATTTCAATTTAAGCTCAATCAACATTTGAATTTTGAAATCAAATTTTGAATTTTCAGAAAACGGAAAAGCAATTAATAAATAATGAAATATAACTCTTCAAAACTGGATCGATTAATATTTTATTCAAATGCACATTTTTTGATTTTAAAATTTTTATTTATAATTCATTTTGAGACAGAAGAAGTAGTAATATAATTATGATCCATATACATACAAATTTATTTTATAAATTGAAAACTTTGGTATATAAATTAGAAATAGTTACAATAATATAGTCTAATAAATGAGTACTTTTTTTTTTATTTTAAGCAAAATAAAAAATTGATCAATTATTTTTATTTTGGGACAAAAGAAATATTAATGTAATGATCTATATACATGCAATAGTCTTATAAATAGGAATTTAAATATATAATCGAAGAGTAACGGTCCAAAAATAAATATTATTTTTTTAAAATAATTTATTTATAATTATTTTTTAGATGAAGAAGTAGTACTATAATTATCCATCTATATAACATATTATAAGACAAACATTTAGAGCCCTCACATTAAACCATGTCACTATTTTGAGATGACATTATGTAATTCTCCCATTGGTTTTAGTTTCAAAGATTTTTCATTTAATAAATCAATTTTTCATTTAATAAAAGGTTAATGTTTATAAGGTAAATATTTATACAGTAAATTATCCCGATTTAAGCTCAATCAACATTTGAATTTTGAAATCAAATTTTGAATTTTCAAAAAATAGGAAAGCAATTAGTAAATAAGAAAATGTAACTCTTCAAAACTGGATCGATTAATATTTTATTCAAATGCACATTGTTTGATTTTAAAAATTTTATTTATAATTCATTTTGAGACAGAAGAAGTAGTACTATAATTATGATCCATATACATACAAAATTATTTTAAAAATTGAAATCTTTGGTATATAAATTAGAAATAATTAAAATAATATAGTCTAATAAATGAATACTTTTTTTTTATTTTAAGCAAAATAAAAATTGAACAATTATTTTTATTTTGGGACGAAATAAATATTAATGTAATGATCTATATACATACAAGAGTCTTATAAATAGGAATTTAAATATATAATCAAAGAGTAACGGTCCAAAAATAAATATTATTTTTTTTAAATCATTTATTTATAATTCTTTTTGAGATGAAAGAAGTAGTACTATAATGATCCATCTATATAGCATATTAAAAGACAAACATTTAGAGTCCACATTAACCATGTCACTATTTTGACATGACATTATGTAATTCTCCCATTGGTCTTAGTTTCAAAGATTTTTCATTTAATAAATTGATTTTTCATTTAATAAAAGGTTAATGTTTATAAGGTAAATATTTATACAGTAAATTATCTCGATTTAAGCTCAATCAACGTTTGAATTTTGAAATCAAATTTTGAATTTTCAGAAAATGGGAAAGCAATTAGTAAATAAGAAAATTTAACTCTTCAAAACTGGATCGATTAATATTTTATTCAAATGCACATTTTTTGTTTTTAAAATTTTTATTTATAATTCATTTTGAGACAGAAGAAGTAGTACTATAATTATGATCCATATACATACAAATTTATTTTATAAATTGAAATCTTTGGTATATAAATTAGAAATAGTTACAATAATATAATCTAATAAATGATTTTTTTATTTTAAGCAAAATAAAAATTGATCAATTATTTTTATTTTTGGACGAAAGAAATATTAATGTAATGATCTATATGCATGCAAGAGTCTTATAAATAGGAATTTAAATATATAATCAAAGAGTAACGGTCCAAAAATAAATATTATTTTTTTTAAATAATTTATTTATAATTCTATTTGAGATGAAAGAAGTAGTACTATAATGATCCATCTATATCTATATAATATATTAAAATTTTATATATAATTCATTTTGAGACATAAGAAGTAGTACTATAATTATGATCCATATACATACAAATTTATTTATAAATTGAAATCTTTGTTATATAAATTAGAAATTGTTACAATAATATAGTCTAATAAATGAATATTTTTTATTTTTATTTTAAGCAAAATAAAAATTGATCAATTATTTTTATTTTGGGACGAAAGAAATATTAATGTAATGATCTATATACATGCAAGAGTCTTATAAATAGAAATTTAAATATATAATCAAAGATTAACGGTCCAAAAATAAATATTATTATTTTTTAAATAATTTATTTATAATTCATTTTGAGATGAAAGAAGTAGTACTATAATATTCATATATATAATATATTAAAATACAAACATTTAGAGCCCTCATATTAAGCCATGTCACTATTATGACATGGTATGTTGTAATTCTCCCATTGGTCTTAGTTTCAAAGATTTTTCATTTAATAAATTGATTTTTCATTTAATAAAAGGTTAATGTTTATAAGGTAAATATTTATACAGTAAATTATCTCGATTTAAGATCAATCAACACTTGAAATTTGAAATCAAATTTTGAATTTTCAGAAAACGGGAAAGCAATTAGTAAATAAGGAAATGTAACTCTTCAAAACTTGATCGATTAATATTTTATTCAAATGCACGTTTTTTGTTTTTTAAAATTTTTATTTATAATTTATTTTTCCCAAGGTGACATTATTGTGGGTAGAGTGAGGGGGATGGTTAACAAATTTTTCTTTGATATTTTGTTATTTCATTTGGTTTGGGATTTATGATTAATAATCTGATTAAAACTATCAAATTTATTTATTTTCATTCCAGTGTTGCATATGGATGCCATGACTTATTTATTTTCATAATCTTTTCCCACAAGAGAAATTATAACATTTTGCTTGATGGCTAAAGCTTTGATAACTATATTCAAGGGAGTAACTAATATTTTGTTTTGGTAAATGGTTGTCAAGTGGTTGAAACTTGAAATATTGGTATGATTTTAACACATTTATGAACTATGTGTATGCATAATTCAGATTTATAATAATCACAACTTGAGTATTATCTGAAATGCTTCATAAGGTCCTGAGTCGTGATTCCTTGATGTATCTTGATAGTGCATTCAAAAATTTTTATATCTCCTCCATCTCTTAAAAAATCGATGAACAAGTGTACCCACATTTTTTTATAATAGAAATAGACATATGTGACCAAAATATGTTTGGCCATCCCGCACATATAGGCTAAATGTAGTTATTCTGAATGTAGCAAAGTTTTTTTCTATGTGTACAGGATACTCCCTTCGTCCCAAAAATTATCATGTCAATTTTTTTATTGTTGGATATAAACCTAACATATTGTTTTCGTTTATTTAAATGAAATTACAAATTATGGCAACAAGTAATAATAAGCCTAACTATGCCCGTCGAATTTCGACGGGTTACTCACTAGTTTTCACTAGTTTTAGTTTAAAATTTGGATCAAATTTTGTACTCCCTCTTTCTCAAAATGAATGCCCAAGATTATTTAAATTTGTTTTTGGTTAAAAACAAATCTGAAATTTTTTGACATTCATTCCTAGAGGGAAGAAGTATTAAAGTATCTATAACTCAAATCGATATACTCCCTCCGTCCCATTACAAACCACAAATATTCCTTTTTGGGCGTCCCATTACAAACCACAAATTCACTATTCCCTCCACTCATTCTCTCTCTTATCATTATTTTAATACTCACAACACCATTATAATTTACTATTCCCTCCACTCATTCTCTCTCTCCTATTTTACTTTTACACTCACAACATTTATATCATTATTTTTTCCTTAATCTACCCGTGAACAGTAAATTTCCTCTTTGTAATGGGACGGAGGGAGTACATCATATATTGATATGTCATTTTAAATTTTACAAGTATGCCCATTGCTTAGAAAATAGAAAAAGCAAATAAACTATGAAATCAACATTACAATATACAAAAAGAATGAATAAAATCAAATGAAAACTCATTCGGGTAGTGGATGGTTGTCTTAGAATTTCATAGAGTTCTCTTACTTGCTTCTCTTTCAATGTTGTTGCTCATTTCTGTGAACCTTGAAACAATTCGTACTCGTTGTGAATAATTTGGTAGCTGTAGACTACAACAAAGAGAAGATAATAATTACTTTCTTCGTCCAAAAAATTGAATGATCAAAAAAATTCAAAATTGATCTTGATCAAGAATGAATGACGAAAATATATCAAATTTGATTGCGATTTAGGGAAAATTAAATTATTTTTTGCCATTCATTTTGGCTCAGAGGTAATAATATAATTAACAAGCTATAAATTTCTGAAGCATTTTGCAAGTCAAATAAAAGAATATGAATACTTACGTACCAACCGAATTTCCCTGTTGTGTTGACTAACGTGATCTTGCGTTTTGATTTTCTATGTCGTTCGTGAGAGTTATCACTGTGTAGATTTTATTTCACTGTGTAGGGAAACTTCCTCCGCAAAAGCCATGCATTTGTCATTTGTCATTTTTCATTTTGTCATTTATAAACATACTGTATTGAATTAACACTCATATTTTCATTTTGTCATTTGTCATTTTTCATTTTGTCATTTTTCATTATGTCATTTGTCATTTTTCATTTTGTCAAATTAAATACGTGGAAGATCCAAGTAGTAAAGTAGGACGATCCACAATTAGTTTCCCTAAAAGGAAACTTCTATTTTTTTTTTTTTGACCACACGTAGGACGATCCCAAATGCATAGAAAGCGTGTTATACATGTTTTGTTTGTAGTGACATTCTCTGTATTATAAATACTTAGAAGATCAAAAAACCTCATACACAGGTATTTATTATGTGCATCCTTACCCTCTTTGTGTGTGTAACAGTGTGTTGTGTGTGTTTTCTGTAAGAATGTTTTATGCATTGCTCATTTGGGTTACTTTCTTCTTGCAGGTTGTGACCTTCTGAAACTTCATTATCAATGGAGTCTCTGCGCCATGTTTGGACAAACAACTTATCACACCACTTTGCTAATGCTTTTGTAAGCTTCAGAACCTTCTTCTCGCCAGAGCAACCTCTCCCAACCTTCAACAACCCTTTTTCCGGCATACCAACCTACTTCCCGGGGCAATTCAATAATGCTTTCGTAGGCATACGAAGCTACTTGTCGAGTGAACAGCAAATCCCCCCTTCTCGGAATGCCAATCTCGTATTTATAAGTACTTCCCTCCTCAACTTTCTCCGAGTAATGTCTCAAGGACAAGAAACATCATCAATGGAGTCTCTGCGCCATGTTTGGACAAACAACTTATCAGACTACTTTGCTGATGCTTTTGTAAGCTTCAGAACCTTCTTCTCGCCAGAGCAACCTCTCCCAACCTTCAACAACCATTTTTCCGGCATACGAACCACCTACTTCCCGGAGCAATTCAACGATGCTTTTGTAGCCATAAGAAGCTACTTCTCGGGGCACTTCAATAATGCTTTCATAGGCATACGAAGCTACTTCTCGGGGCAGTTCAATAATGCTTTCGTAGGCATACGAAGCTACTTGCCGAGACAACAACAAATCCCCCCTTCTCGGAATCCTTGGAATGCCAATCTCGCCTTTATAATTACTGTCCTCCTCAACTTTCTCCAAGTAATGTCTCAAGGACAAGAAACTTCTCCGTTCCAAACTCACCCCAAAACTTTCAACATAGCTATTACTAGTCTTCTTCTTTATGGGTTGGCTTGCGATGCTCATCAGAGGTTTTCTACGACCCATCCGTCTTCTGTTTGTATGAATATTGCTCGTCGTGGGATGGTGGTTTTTGGCTCATTGTTATTGGCATCTTTGGGTTCGGTTTTCTTGCCACCCAAAATTCAGCCATTTTTGTACGTGTTGTTTTATGTGGGGTTGTTTGTGTTGTATGTGTTTGCTCATGCAGAAGAGCTGCAGAGTTGGCTACAAAGAAGAGTCCTCGTCGAGCTTCCGGAGATTGAAAATGTTAGACTTCCAGTTTAAGTGGTGATTCTTGATATTCTGTTGTTGTAATTCCTATGTAAACTATAAAACTTGGCACTATATTTTGAATTATCTTCACAATTGCCCATTGTACTTTGAGTTTATTTTGATGTTTTACTTCATTTTACTCTTTTACCCATTCATTTGGAATTTAAAAATTATTTTGAAAAAATTGTTTCATATACGTTTTTCTTGCTATTCACTTTTAAAATTTTAGTTTACAAAAAAATATAATAAACTATAAAAAAATGAAAAAATATATTTGAGACATAGTTAGTTGAAGGTAAAGTTTCAAAAGATCATTTATTTTAGGACAAAACATGACATTCAATTCAGGACATTCGGGGTCCATTTGTTGATTTGTATTAACAAAGTGAACTGTCATCTATCGGATCTAGTCAAATGTTATTCAAATGTGTGTTGTTGGATATGAACCATGTCTTTCGTCACTTCCTTGGGAGTTAATTATATTTCATCTACCAAATTCCAACTTATAACGTTTCCGACTTTTACACAACCATATCATAGCGTGAATACCATATCGGAACACAAACTTACATGCAAGCCTCGCATTCATAAGCAATGAATCAGCTACCATGTAATTTAACAATACCTCAATGCCTAAGCAAAAACCGAAAGAAACAAGGCAAACCATGTGAAGCGTAGGTCCCATGGCATCAAAAGCACAGAGTATTTGTCAAGACTTCTCATATGGCCCGGTGGTATCTTGGCCGGCTTTCCTACGGGAAGGTCGGGGGTTCGATCCCCCTTGTGGGGGATCTTGTGGATTAATTCTTCCATTGGGTTTCGAGCGCTGCGCACATCCGCAAGTGCGATTAAGCGAAGAAGCATCATTCGAGCTGCAGCCTCGGTGTGGGGAGTTCAATCGTGTTGTAGGAGAGGCTCCTGGGCCAGGGAGTATAAGGGTCTTCAGCCACCCACGCCTCGCATATACCGCGATTTACATCCCCCACTGGAGCCTGGGGGTCAGGATTAGTCCGTAAGTTGGGAACCCTGGTATCAAAAAAAAAAAAAAAAAAAAAAAAATTAGATTGCTTTTCAGTTATTCTCTCAAATTGTTCTCTTATAAGAGAGAGAGAGAGAGAGAGAGAGAGAGAGAGAGAGAGAGAGAGAGAGAGAGAGAGAGAGAGAGAGAGAGAGAGGATGATTGTGACAATGTGAAGTACTTCTGTATTTTACTTATTTTATTTAAGAAGAAAAATGAAAGTAAGTGTGTTTTTCTTATCATTTGCTTCTTTTCTTTTTAAAAACTGATTAATTGTTTTTTTTTAAATAAAAAATGTAAATCCGGTATTGACAAAACTGGGATTAAATAAATTCAAAGTTAAATCCGGGTTTGTCAATACCGGGTTTAAGTTTTTTTTTATACAGATTAATGTTTTTTTTTTAAATATAAAAAGCTATATTTTGGAAAAAAAAATCAGGAAAAGGTGTGGCCGCCTTGTAATCACCTTGCATAATTGATTAAGATAAATATCTAAGACACCATTGCATAATCATAGATTCATAAATTTTCACTCAGAGCAATAAAAAAAAAAAGAAGAAGAAGAAGAGGAGAAATCGACAGCAACAATCTCTTTACATTTTCAAAAAATGACTATTTTTTCTTAAGTATTTAAATATTTATTTGGAAAATACTAAAATGACAGAAAGCCTTTTAAATAACCATTAACTTCAATTTTACAAAGAAATAAAAAAATAAAAATTAAAGTTTACGTTTTTTTCAAGAAGATAAAAATGATATTTTTAGAGTAAAAATCGGTTAGTTAGGCTACTAAATGGGTGGAGATTTGGTATATTTTCTAGGCTTAATTGTCGATAATCAATTTTTTTAAGAGATCTAAATAGGTTTGCTAGATATGGAAGTAGTTTGTTTTTATTGAAAGAAGTTATGAGAAGAAGTTAAGTATATATATCTAATATTTACATTAATTTATCACAATATTTTGGGGGAAACTAGTTTCTCCCTAAGTTATAAAAAGTCCTGTTTTTTTAAACTGTTCCTATATTCGTCAAATACTTCCAAGTTGAAAAAAATTAGACTTTTTATAATTTATGGAGAAACTGGTTTCTCCCAAAACTTGCTCTTAATTTATTTATTTTTATATTTCTAAATTTTAGATTTTGCTACTTTTTTTTCTTTTTTATGAAATACTTTATTTTTTATTTTAACGACTAAATTATAAGATGATATTTGATATAATTAATATCTTACTATTGTTATTGTCATATTGTTTGTAAAATTATATTTCAAATTGTATGATATATATTCTTACATTTTGCAATTTTTTATTTTTGTTTATTACTTTATATTTTAATAATCCTTCATTTCAAAAATAATGTTCAAAAATTTTTAAAGAACAAATTTTCCGCATTCTTTTTTGAGAGTAGGACGGGAATTGTTCCAAAATGAGTGGATCAAGGTCCTATAATATGGGACATTCCATTTCTTCCTCTTGATAATTTTTGAACATTCGTTACAATGAATAAAAATTAACTAAAAAATCTATATTTCGCCTCTGTCCCCAAATGAATGTTCACTTTAACTTTTTTGGTCAATTTGATTTAATTTTGACAAAAGCTATAAAAAAAAATTAATTATTATCATACAATCTTAAATATTATTATTGATGCTAACATTAGAACTGCTATCAAGAACTATTTTTTGAATTTTTGTGAAAATGAATACATTACTAAAATTGAAGTTAATGGTTATTTAAAAGGATTTCTCTCATTTTAGTATTTTCCAAAATATAGCTTTTTATATTTTAAAAAAAACATTAATCTGTTAAAAAAAAAAAAGCTTAAACCCGGTATTGACAAACCCGGATTTAACTTTGAATTTAATCCCCATTTTGTCAATACTGGCTTTACATTGTTTATTAAAAAAAAACAATTAATCAGTTTTTTTTTAAAAAAAATATTAAAGTCGATAGTGACAATACCGACTTTAAACTTAATTCCGGTATTGCCAAAATCGGCTCTCCCAAAAAGTGTTAATATGGTAAATAAGTTTTGGTCAATGCTATTTTGGTATTTAAAATTTAAAAAGAAATATTTTGAAAAAAAAATTCTGCCTAGGGCCTCATATTTCACAGAATCGATCCTGCACAAATTGCACTACAAAATTTCAAAATAAATGGAAAAAATGTTTATTGTGGTGCACTTGCGAAGCTTAGGTCCCATGACATCAAAAGCACAGAGTATTTTTTAAGACTTCTCATAATAAGCGTATCTATGGATTCCTGAGAATTCCAAACATGGTTTTGACCAATACGATTAAACACAAAAACACATTCATACAGAGTTTAGGCGAATACGATTGCAATTCAATTTCTATGAATCCAGTTCATAAAACAGCTAATTCAACCGGTGGAATTTCAAAAGCGAGATCTTCCTCATGCTCATATTCTTCTCTTTCTCAACCGTAAGGACCAAGCACAAATTGCCGAAAATGTCAACAAGTGGATATGTGCTGAGATTCCCGACAAAGAAACTAACCCGGAGCTGTACGAGGCTGTGAAAGAATTTATGGTACACGGTCCTTGTGGATGTCAACAACAAATTACACTTCTAAGAAAATAGGAGTATAACTTTCGACGCTCAAATTTCTGAATAAGATAATTGGTTTGTGTAAGAATGTTTTAAGAAATTCAATTGTTAAATTAAATTGGATCATTTACCTTAAACAAAACGAAGTTAGGTCATGATAATTTTTAGATGCGATTCGTTAATATTTTAATTGAGGTTAGTCAAACGAGTTAAAAAATGAGATTTGCATGTTTAATTCGTCATGTACACTACACATAACTAATTAAAAGAAAGAGGTTATCGGTCGGATAATTAATCCACTAGGAATTTATTGAAATTATGTAAATCAAATATACATTTTTAATTCAATATAAACGTTGCATATTATTTATTTATTAACTTGATTGAATTTTGATAAAAAAAAATTGTGTAAGTGAGAGACAATGGCAGGCCAAGAATGAAAAGGTAACTCTGCACGTCGAAAAGTGGACCACAAGATTTGGCTCACCGTATCTCACATGAAAGAAGGCTAAATAAAAGTGTCTTGAATAATTAGCTTTAATATATCCGTCGAATTTCAACGGGTTACTCACTAACATATCATAACAAGAGAGGATGTTTTCTTTCCCATATTTCATTAACATAAAACTATAACTTTATACATGATCTTGCAAGAAAAGATCAAATTCTTAAACAAATTCACAACCATATCATCCAAAGTAATTAATGGAAAATAGATAACAAGAGAAAAAATCACACAATATTTAACTCCCCCAAAATCAAACATTTACTTAGAGAGATACCGTTGATAGGAAACTTCTATGAAGCTTCATAGAAACACGCATGGCTACTTTGACCATAAGTAAGACGATTCAATCCATAGAAACAATCTAAAAATCCAAATGCAAGTAAGATATGATTGTGCCGACGTTAAATTCTAATAAAAATGCAGATGAACGTTAAATTATATAACCCTAATCATTATCTATAACCCTAATCATTATCGACACATGTTAACACTAAAAAGCACCATTATTGGTACTCATTTTTACTTTAATATCGACACATGTTAACACAAAAACTGATAGTCACTCGATCCAACTTAAAAAATCGTTCTTCTTATTTTTTTTTAGAAAAATTGATTTTTAATTAATATATAACCCTAATCATTATCTATATTATAAAACAAGTAATTTCAAAAATAGGTGAAAATATGTTTACCCCCTACTCCCAAACTTTAATTTCTTGAACGCTAGAATTTTTGACGTCCATTGAATGAAGATGGAGTGTAACGATTTTAACATGAAGTACCAAGTTGGGATAGTTTTTGCGTGAGGATATAAAGTGAGAGTGTATATAGTTCACGGGGGTTAAATGTAATTTGGCCCTTTATTACCTGGCAATCACTAGTACAGATTGGAGCTTAGATAACGTTTTTTTTTAGCTTAGATAGCGCTTATAAGCGGTATCTAAATACCGCTATGCAAGTTAGCATAACGCTTATTATTATGCGGTACGTAAGTTCTCGAACTTAGATAGCGCTTTTCAAAAGCGCTATGCAAGCACTTTTTTTATTTTTCTACAAATCAACTTACATAGCGCTTATTATGCGCTACATAAGCCCACGAACTTAGATAGCGCTTTTCAAAAACGCTATGTAAGTACTTTTTTTATTTTTCTACAAATCAACTTAGATAGCGTTTTTTATGTGCTATCTAAGCACTTTTTTTTTATTTTTCTACAAATCAACTTACATAGCGTTTTACGAAAGCACTATGCAAGTAAGTGCTAAGGGAGGGCTAATTTTCAAAAAAAAAAATCCTGCTGCACCTATTTTAAATTATATAAAAATAAAAATTAATAGAAACTAACAATCATTCCATTCAACAATAATAATCAACCTTTTATTTATTACACAACAATAATTCTTACAATCATCCAAAAGAGTTATAAACTAACAAGAGTTTAAAAAAAAAAATTCATTTTTAAACTAGCACAAAGGGTTTTGTAAGTTTTGATAATGAAAACTTCAAATGGTTAAGATATTTTCTTCCTCCTCAAGCTCTTTGGACAGGGTCTTTCTCTTTGGATCCTTTGCTGAATAATAATAAAATCCATAGTTAGACATAACGATTGTTTAATAGTGAATTATATAAAACAGAAACGACAACAGAAACCTAAGAGACCAACAGTTGCTACATGGAGAATGTCAATTTCCTCACACGGTGGACAGCACACTTGCACTTATCCATCTCTTCATCTTCACCATTATGTTCACTGAGCACCAAATGAAAAGCTGACACAATTCTTTCTGCTGTCCCTCCAATAGTCAGTTTCTGTTTTCAAAATTAACAGAAGTGAGCAATATTTCGAATATATATATATATAAACACAGAAATACACAAACGTAACTAAATTTAATTGAAGAATTAGAGACAGAAGCAGAAGAGCAATAATCCTCACCATTCTCATTGATCTTGAATCCCGTTTCATAATTTTCACCCGTAACTATCTGCTGCTTTAATCACTGCCCTGCACAGTGGACATGTCCTCTCTCGATCAAACCTGCAAAAAGGCCATTAGATATAAACATTATTGCATTCGATCACAGAGTATGATAGAAAGTAGTTCTTTCAAAAAAAAAAAAGCCAATAAGCTCGGTTCAAGATGGTGATGTATGTTAGCCTGCATGATTTGCAGTGGTGTTCTGCAGAAGTGTTTTTTTTTTCTTTCTGATTTTCAAATGTAACTATTGTTGGCCAAAATAACAAGCATGCTACTTAATGCATCAGTCGAGGAACCCAAAGGAGATGAAGGTACCAATCACTGTCCTAGTAACTAGAATGATAGTGTCTTACCATTCTGATACAGAGTCTTCACAGAATATGTGCCTGCAGCAAAGCATGATTGGAGCATGCATCTTCTCATGGTAACTGGCACAAAGATCCCCCGCAGCATTCACCTGCATCAATTTATGACAATTATGATAAGAGTAACAGCAGACTTGATCACTTTGAATAGTAATCTAAACTTCTGACATGCCATATCACAATCGTCTCAAAGAACACACCCCCCTCCTCACCCCGGTGTGCACCCAAACCCACCGTAACCACACTTCCAACCGCACACGTGCACACACACACACACACACATAGAGAGAGAGAGAGAGAGAGAGAGAGAGGAGAGAGAGAGAGAGGACCAACGGAATGTACATCAATAAATCAAGAAAATCCTACCAACCAGTTCAGTTGTTGCAGCTGAACCGTAATTCACCTCCTTACGTGATAACGCCTTTGATGCAGCAAACAACATTTGAACCTACACGTCCAGAATATGTCGGAATAACAAGAAGAATAAAAAAAAAACGTCATATATGACAGTGAGCCCATTCTTCAGGTAAATGCAGAAAATGGAACAAATGAGATCTGTCAATTATTTACATGTTAAATTAGATAAAGGCGTATCAAGTTCATAAGGAATACCTTTTGTACAATCGACGTTAGCTTAAATGTTAAATACAATCATGTGGTCACCGAGGAGAAGACACTTCCATATTCTTTGTTAAAAAAGAAGCGGTACCAAACGGGGGTAGGCAGCAAAGTGCGATACAACAGCAACATGTATACAATCACTAGTTTTATACAAAAATGATTCTCACTTCAGTATTATCAACAAATATAACCACTTCAATGATATGAAATCAGCATATAGATATTTGGGATCACAAATACGAGAATCAGGTAAATGCAGAAAATGGAACAAATGAGATCTGTCAATTATTTACATGTTAAATTAGATAAAGGCGTATCAAGTTCATAAGGAATACCTTTTGTACAATCGACGTTAGCTTAAATGTTAAATACAATCCTGTGGTCACCGAGGAGAAGACACTTCCATATTCTTTGTTAAAAAAGAAGCGGTACCAAACGGGGGTAGGCAGCAAAGTGCGATACAACAGCAACATGTATACAATCACTAGTTTTATACAAAAATGATTCTCACTTCAGTATTATCAACAAATATAACCACTTCAATGATATGAAATCAGCATATAGATATTTGGGATCACAAATACGAGAATATATGTTTGAGTAAAGGGGTGGACATTTAATAGCAGTAACAGAAGTAACTGAAAAGAGAAAAACATTTTGAACCGTGCTCTCCACATTATTAAACTAACAATCCTTCAATCACAGAAGGGAATAAATTCACTATATCAGATCAATAAAGCAGAATATTTGTACAAACTCATCAATTATTCAAGAAAGAAACATAGAATGGAGTATACATACCAATCTGGATGTTGAAGAAGGAAATGACTTGAACGTGCTGAAAACGATAATACTAAAGTTATAAAAAAAATTACAAAACTTGATTTACAAAAGGGCAATGCCTAGGGGCACAAAGAATGTTACAAAAAGAGGGATAAAAAATAGAAATACTCACCATTCATTAATCATCCAGAACATTATAGGCATAGCATCCATGCGGAAAATACCACGCTGAGTCTCCAAGTAGCCCAAGGAAGTATGTGCTTTTACAGTGAGCACTTTCTCTGCTTTTCATGTTGGAAGATGATACAACTGCAGAGCTGTGGCCAATAAACAATGTGTCCTCCCCCAAATCCTCTCTCAGTACCCATTCCATGTTCTCAAAATCAAACTCCTAATTAACAGTTGCTGAGAGAAGGTGATCCGCCATAAAGAGCTTACTACTTGAAGTGATGCTTCAAATCAACTTGGTTACATTCACATTTGAGCACTAATTTATAAGGATAAATCATGATTTGTTGACCAATATTTGGGGGGTCATTCCTGCAATGAGGTCTACTATTTTAAATATGTCCATTGAGTGTACAACATTAATTATTTTGTCAATGTATGCTTTTAGGTATTCCATTAAACTTTTTTAGTTAAGTAGGTACATGCCCCCTCCAATTCATCTATCAGTTTTCTCTCTCTCTCTCTCTCTCTCTCTCTCTCTCATTCTCTCTCCACAGAAACACCAAGATTTTCCCAAACACCTCTAAGAGCTTTAATGCATCGACAGTGCCAACAACAACACCAAGATCTATGATGGTCGGACTCTTTTAGGTATTCAAGCCTTCTTAAGAAGGGTCCGCCGGGGTAAACCAAAGAGTTTGAGCATAATAGTCAATTTAAAGTAGAAAGCAATAGTAAAAGCTACAAACTCCACAACTCATTCAAAGAAAATTAACAAAACAAAATACCAAAACAAAAACAGTAGGGAGTTATAGCTGTTACCTAGCTGAATTGTGGAAAATCGAGAGTGGCACAGTTAGATACTGCCACTAGTACAGATTTGAGCTGAATTGTGGAAAATCATGAGCATAAGGGAACAACTTCAGGAGCAATCAATCGAGAGTGGCACAGTTAGACTGTCATGGCTTCAGATTATATCACTATTGAAGATGCAAACTATACCAAGAGCAACTCAGTTTTTCTGTTTCAAATATTTACAAATCTGAGAGAGGATTAGTTTCAAAAAAAAATGATAACTTCATCAAAATATAGGATGGATATCAACATTGAATGTTGGGAATCACTTATCAGTTTATGGACTCATACAAACTTTAGTCATTGGTTCCTAATCTAACCAGTTGAGGCAGAAGTGCACTGATGTTATTGTCTGAAAGATTAAGCTCCGTAAGAGAAGTGAAATTCTTGAAACCCTGCAAGGCAAAGACATTAAATATTAATTGAAAATTCAGAACTTTGATCAAATCTGTAGTTGAAGAATAAAGTTGTCTTATCAAAAAAAAAAAAAAAAAAAGAAAGAAAAAAGAAAGAAAGAAGACGACAAAGAAGAAGAAAATTGTAGTTATGGAGTATCATAAACGGTAGGCTTTTTGCAAGTTGACAGTTTTGAAGTATCTTAAACCATAGGTTTTGCAAGTTGGTCATACTAGGTTGCAGAACTAATCACTCTTCCATAGAGCATAATCAAGAGGCTACCATAACCACCACCCACAAATCAAAAATGTAGAAAGATATATATAAATTCACCTTCCAAAAAGGTTTTATTACAAAGATGTCAAATGCATCTGCAGACTAGGGCCAGAATGGAATGCATAATGGCAACGATTTTACAAAAGTTAATAGGCAAGGATTCTATATGTAATGGTTTTCTGATGAAGAAAAGAATTACCTCAGGAATTGATTGAAGGGAATTTCGACTCAAATCAAGAATCCGTAATTTCTGTAAACTCAATAAATCTGATGAGACTTCTGTTATCTGCACCCCTCTGTCCATTAAATGAAAAGTTTCGGAGAAGATACAAGTTACTAAATGATAATGAACAATTAAACAAACAAATTAACTTCTACCGACAGACCTCAGGTAAAGCTCCTCCAACTGTGGCAAACAAGAAAACACAGGACATTTTGACAAGGAATCTGCACAACCACTCAGATTCAAAATTTGGAGCTTGGAAGCAGCTTCAAAGCCATCTGCCGGAATCTGAAAGTCAAACAACCCAAAACGTAAACCTACCGAGATACAAATCATTAGGTGTCTATAAACCTAGTATGGACTTGAGTCACTAGCTTTCTGATTAGTTTTGCAATAACGGAATCACTAACTTTCGATAGAACTGCCGAACAAAATAAAGACGATGTACCTCTTAAACCATCAGAAACCCATACTGATCTAACCATCTGTAATACACTCTTCTGATTCTGGAGTAACAAAATACACATCAACAAATATCCAAATTAATAGCAGCCAATGAACATCCTCAATAATAATTTCGAATATAATGGCTAAAAAATCATTAAGAACTTCAAAAAGGATTTTCAATTTCAAAGCCCTAAATTTTAGGGATTTAGAAATTTAGTGAATTGAGTTTAGGATCAGAGGGAGAGATGATCAAGGGAGAGAAATAAGTACCTTAACTTGGTCTAAACAGCGACGAACACCGGACGGAGAGGGATAGCCGAGCTCGCGTCGTCGTCTCTTCCTTGTTCCAACGTCAACCGGATGGCTCTAGTTGTCGGCTACGGGTGGTAATTGCGGTGAAATCTGAGGCGATGGAGAAGTATTCACCGGCGATCGCATGGAGGAGGAAGAGGGCTGGGTAAGTTGCTTGGGTTAGGGAATCGATAGAGAGGGAGAGAGTGTGTTGTTGGGTTTGTTGGTGAGATCAAGATAGAAGTTCAAATTCGGAGTTTCCGGTGAGCTGCGCGACCGCGCCAGTAGAGGTGCGCGATCGCACACTTGGGCAGTAACTTGATGGCTCGGTGGAAATTCGAGGGCGACCGCGCAGGAGCATGTGGGTGGCCGCGCTGTGCCCGAATCTTCAGCAGCTGTTTTATTTGTTTCCTATTTTGATGAGATCTCTTCTTAATATTGATTTAGGGCTTCCTTGTACAACTATATAAACATAGATTCGATCTAGAACTTATTGTAGCAACATATTAGAAGGAGTCTAATAACATATTGGCTTGGCAATTGCCCCCGGACGTAGTTCATGTGTTGAATGAATCGGGTAAACAACTCTTGTGTTCTTGTGTGTGTGTTTCTTCCATTATTGTGCTTGTGGGTGTGTTGATTTCTTGTCTTGATTGCAACGGGGATACCACCAAATTCACAACAACTGGTATCAAAGCCTGGTTCGGAGGATTCAAAATCTTTTCATTAGTTGATTAATTTTGAATCGCGTTCTTGGGGATTTTGGTGAAGCAATCAGATGAAGAACTCAATTGAGAAATTCAGCGGTGTGAATTTCACGTTCTGGAGGACAAGGATTGAAGATTACCTTTATTGTAAGGATCTTCATAAACCCTTGAAGGAGAAGCCCGAAGACATGTCACAAGATGATTGGGAGACGTTAGATCGGAAGGCGTTAGGTGCAGTGAGGAGTGCTCTAACCGACGACGTTGCACGGAACGCTATGGAGGCCAAGACAACGGTGGAGTTGCTACAAACGCTGTCAGACATGTATGAGAAGCCGTCTAATATCAATAAGGTGCATTTGATAAAGAGGTTTGCGAATGTGAAGATGTCAGAGGGGCAGACAACGGCAAGTCATATCGGCAATTTCAAAGGTATGGTGGACCAATTGAAAAGTGTTGATATTACTTTCTCCGATGAAGTGCTAGCTTGTTTTCTACTAAAATCATTGCCTGATAGTTGGGAGGTTACTGTCACAACGATTAGTACGTCGAAAACAGCATTGGTGTATACGGAGGTTAGAGATCTCATCCTTCAAAAGGAGTTGCGAAGGAAAGAGAAAAGGGGAGAACCTTCCGTAGATGGGGCTGCACTTAGGGTGGAGAGAAATAGGGGAAAGGGAGGACCGAAAAAGGAGAAAAAGGTCAAGTGCTACAATTGTGGCGAATTAGGTCATATCAGTTATGACTGTCCGGGCAAAGATGGTGGTGCACACGTGGTGGATGATGGTGGAGATGTATTAATCCTAGGAGAGGAGCAGTCGGGTGAAGATTGGGTATTGGATTCTAGAGCTTCTTGTCATGCTAGTAGGGATGCAGAATCAATGAAGCGGTATAAAACTGAAGATTTTGGGATTATCTATCTTGGTGATGGTCAACCATTGAAGATCAAAGGTAAGGGGGATGTGATGATGAAGACACCTAACGGGGCTGTTTTACAACTACACAACGTAATGCATGTTCCGAATTTGAGGAGAAGAGTTATTTCTGTGGGACAACTTGACAGTGAAGGGTATGGTGTGTCTTTCATTGGTGGGTCTTGGGAAGTCACAAAAGGGGCTAAGGTGTTAGCTCATGGAGTTAAGGGGAAGATGTTGTACTCTACCTACAATGTCGATGTTCGTTCCGGTGGGAGCAAGAGGCTAAAGAATCAGCCTGTTGGTGTGAAAAGGGGAGACATCAAGAAACAGTATGTTAGGGGGGACACAAAGTCGATCAACGCGGTGTGGATGTCCAAGTGCCCTAACAGAGAGCGGAATCAGACCGAAAGCAGACGATGCAAGAAACAAGGTGTGTCCAAGTTTCAAGGGGAAGCATTGCGAGGAAGGTGGGTCTGGAGGGAGAAGGCGAAGTTAGACTTGCGGGGAGAAATCAAGGTAGAAGCTGATTTGGGGAGGCAAGAATCATCTAACACGGAGAGGTTGAAACGTCGATTGGTTTCAACTCGCCTTAGTACTTGAGGAGAGGTGCAGTAGTGTCAAGCCAATATGGATGGGGGAAATGTGTTCGAAGGTCATTACTCCGTGGTGGGAGTTGATGGGTGTTTCTATGTTTGTTAGTTTAGTCTCCGGTGGGAGATTGTTGGGTTTGGATCCTAAACTACAAGGAAGAGGAGGAGCCTAAGTCGGAGGAGTTGGTGAGATCAAGATAGGAGTTCAAATTCGGAGTTTCTGGTGAGCTGCGCGACCGCGCTGGTGGAGGTGCGCGACCGCGCACTTGGGCAGTAACTTGATGGCTCGGTGGAAATTCGAGGGCGACCGCGCAGGAGCATGAGGGCGGCCGCGCTGTGCCCGAATCTTCAGCAGCTGTTTTATTTGTTTCCTATTTTGATGAGATCTCTTCTTAATATTGATTTAGGGCTTCCTTGTACAACTATATAAACATAGATTCGACCTAGAACTTATTGTAGCAACATATTAGAAGGAGTCTAATAACATATTGGCTTGGCAATTGCCCCCGGACGTAGTTCATGTGTTGAATGAACCGGGTAAACAACTCTTGTGTTCTTGTGTGTGTGTTTCTTCCATTATTGTGCTTGTGAGTGTGTTGATTTCTTGTCTTGATTGCAACGGGGGTACCACCAAATTCACAACATGTGTAGGGTTATGGGAGAGAAGAGAGAACAGCGGCTGGAAGGAGAGAGAGAGATCGTTGCCTAAAAACAAAAAAATAAATAAATAATCCTTAAAGAAGCGTTTACTACCACAGCGTGGCGCTACGTACGTAAGTTTTTACTAAGATAACATTTTTCGAATAAGTGCTTTTTATTAATTAATTATTATTATTATTATTTTGCATTGATTATTAAATTTGAAAATGAGGATGTGCTATCTATTGTTACACGCTTTTTATGCATTTGGGATCGTCCTACGTGTGGTAAAAAAAATAGAAGTTTCTTTTTAGGAAAATTAATTGTGAATCGTCTTACTTATGGTAAAAAAATAGAAGTTTGAACAACTCCCCACCCCACTCACCACTATCATCCCCTGCCCCCACCCCAACCCCCCCCCCCCCTCCCTCCCACCGTCGAGTAAAAAAATTAATTTATTTTTGAAAATTATTTTTTCTAGCCAAGTAATTCAAAAGAAAAAAAGAGTTTGAAAACATTGTAACTTGTAATCTCTCTCATACTCAATATAAAATCTAACTCTTAGAAAATCCAAGACTAACCATCTTGATAGTGGACGTAGATCGTTTATCGATTGAACCACTCCAAATCACGTGTTCTTATATTTCTGCATTTATATTTCCTGTGATTACTAATTGTTTATCTCTGTCTCTGTTTGATCTTTATTTAGTTATCCATTATTGTGAAATAGTGTTTGGAGTTAACATTGCCTAAAATAAACTTGTTTGTAAAACTGCACTTACCAAACCGCACCATCAACCGCTTTACAAACCGCCTCTATCAAAACCGCTTTGTAACTCAAGTATTCCGCTGTGCATTTTACAATTCTACTTGCAGTGTATTATCAACTGCAAGAGGTTTTGTAAGCAAGAGGTTTAGTTTTCAAAAGAGGGCGAAAAATTTGAAACATCTATTCACCCCCCCTCTAGCTGTATTTTCACCCTTGTTGCCACCTTTGGGATCAACAAGTGGTATCATAGCTTAACACATTTTAAAACCACTGTTTTTCAAGCTTAACAGCTTGTGTGCCGATTCAATATGGCAAACTCAAAAACGATGACAACTGTTAACTATTCACACATTCCAATCTTGGACGAAGACCACTTCGACATCTGGAAATGCAGAATGCTCATTAATTTGGAAACAATTGATGAGATGCTGGTGGAGTGCGTAATCAATGGCCCATTTGTTTCCATGAAGGCCAACACTGATGCAACCACCAATACAGAAACTCCAGAGGTCAAAAAGCCTAAAGATGAGTGGTCGAATGAAGAGAAGAGATTAGCTGCCTTGGACAGCAAGGCAAGGCACATCATTTCAGGAACCCTTCCAGTTTCAACTCTTCAGAAAGTGATGTACCTCAAAACCGCAAAGCAGATGTGGGATGCCATAGAGAGCTACCTCGTGTGATGACGAATGCAAGGAAAGTAAATTGTATGCTGTTGAAAGATCCTACAACAACTTCAACAGAAAATCCAACGAAACCTTGCGTCAAACCTATGACCGCTATGTTGAGGTAGTTAATGCTTGTAGATCTCTTGGCAAAACTTTAACCGATAAGGAAATCAATATGACCTTCCTATCTGCTTTAGGTTCTAGATGGGTTAATAAAGCTACCTCTCTAGAAGACTCCAAAGTTTTGGGTACTTGGTCGTTAAGTAACTTGTACGCCAATCTTAGAGTCTATGAGCTTAAATTAAATCATATTGAAGAGATTGAAGGGAAAACCAAATCGCTTTCCATGTCCGTCGTGGAACAAGAGGAGAAACCATCTACATCCAATCAAACTGCAGATCCTTCCATATCAACCTCATCACTCATCGAGATGGATGATGATGATTTTGCCATGTTTGTGAAAAGATTTCAAAAGTTTAGAAAATCCTCAAAACCTTTCACTAAAACATTTTCAAAAGGCAAACCTCCTGCAACATTTTCTAAGGCTGGAGATACAAAGAAAAAGAGTGATCTAGTTTGCTACAACTGTAGAAAACCTGGTCACTTTGCGTCTGAGTGTCCACAGCCCAAATACGAATACATGAAAAAGAAAACCTCTCCTGCGAAGTTTTCTCGTCGCAAGGGAATGGTTGCTGAGGAGGAAGAGAATTCCAAGGAATTGGCAACTTGGATTGAAACGGATTCTGATGATGGAAGTGATGATGAAACCGAAGAGATTAATCTCTGCTTAATTGCAGATGCTTCCGATGAGTTAGATTCTGAGTCAATCGAGTTGCAAGATATGGAAGAAGAAGAGGTTTCTGCAAAACTTCCAAATTTTAAGTTGGATGAAAATATCAAACTTACTCCTAGCATTAAGATAGGAAATTGCTCGTATTCACGTCCCATTTTTCCTTCTGTAAATGCTCCACCTTCAAAAGTAATTCTAAGGAAGAAAATTTTGAAAAAGGTGGTGGAAGAAGTTTCTCCCTCGGAACACGAAAGGATGTTTAAGGAAGCTGAAGTGATGATCCACAAATTCTCTAATCTTAAGAAAGCCTTAAGCTTAACTAATGATGAGATTTCTCAGTACAAGACGGAGAAAACTGTGATGAGGTCTGAAATTTCAAATCTTAAGGACCAAATCAAAAGAATGACTCCTCTTGCTGATCAAAACCGCATCCTCGAAACTAAGGTTGCTGCACTTCAACTCCGTAATGATGACCTAGTTGCCCAGAAACTCGATCTCCAAAAGATCATTGATGGGTGGACAAAGTCAAAATTCACCATGGATCAAATCATAGACACCCAAATTCCCAGTGAAATTAAGGATGGTATGGGATTTGGATCTAGTAAAGAGGAGAAGTGTGCATCCTGCAGTGAAAAGAATGAGGAAATTTTGAAACTAACTAAAGAAATTCCTAAGGGGAAGCATGCAAACTCTAAGGGTAAAGGACAACAAATTAATTATGTCTACTCAAAGGGGAAGCAATATGGGAAGAACTCTCAGATGAAGCCAAAGGATTCTGAGAGTGTAGATTCAGAGGAAATGGCTTATGGAATTGACCGTATCCCTGCTCCAACCGCTTCTGGTGGAACAGGTGGTGCTGGCAACTCCAAGACTGACCGCGCATCTTCTTCGACCGCTCCTCCTGCCTTCAAAAGCAGGAATAGCATTCCTAGAAAATACGTGGTTAAATCAAAATTAGTTCCCTTTGTCAAGGCTGCAACCGCTCCCCCCAAACCGCATGCAACTCCTAAGAAGAGTAAGGAGTTAGTAAAACCTCATGATGCTTATAGCTTTTATAAATGCTCTGTGTGTGATGGATTAGGTCACAAGGCTGCAGAATGCCTTTTGCGGTTCACATCCAATGCCAGGAAGAGTAAACCTCCTTCTGTCAAACAGGTGTGGGTCGTGAAGGGTTGCTAACTTCAGGACCCAAGGAATAAAGGGGGACCTCGTTCTTAATGTTTACATTTCAGGTCATCTGTTTAATGGCTGGTCACTCCAAGGATAATGAATGGTATCTTGACAGTGGCTGCTCAAGACATATGACTGGAGATAGATCATTACTTGAAGTTGTCATTGAAGCAAGTGGTCCATCTGTAACCTTTGGTGACAACAACAAAGGCAAGACCATTGGATATGGTGTTATAAGGAGAGGAAATCTAACAATTGAGAAGGTTTCTCTTGTTGAAGGACTCAAGCACAGCCTCCTTTCAATTTCTCAATTCTGCGACAAAGGAATGCTTTGTAACTTCACGTCATCAAATTGCTTTATCAAAGATAGCATTTTCGGAGTCACCCTACTCACAGGGATTCGTAAGAGTAATATTTACATTATTGATCTAGATTCTGCATGTAGTATTACTAATCTCTGTTTTGTAGCTAAAAATGTGAGCGAAAATAGTTGGCTATGGCACAAGAGGTTGAGCCACTTGAACTTCAAGTATCTTGCAAAGATTGGTAGGGAAAACCTCGTTCGTGGTTTACCCAAAGTGGCTGACCATCATCCTGAGAAATGTCGTGCATGCCAGCTTGGTAAGCAGTCCGCGTCGTCTTTCACCAGCAAGACCGCTCCATCAACTTCAAGATGCTTACAACTGCTTCACATAGATTTGTTTGGACCCGTAATCACTGCCAGCATTGGAGGAAGTAGATATACTTTAGTGGTGGTAGATGATTATTCAAGATATACGTGGGTTGAGATGATGATTTCCAAAGATGATTGCTATGATATCCTCACCGCACTTTTTAGACGGCTCCAAACTCAAAAAGAAGACGACATCGTTAGTGTTCGATCAGATAATGGAACAGAATTTAAGAACAACGGTGTTGCTCAGTATTGTGATGATCATGGGATTGATCACAATTTCTCAACGGCTGGTGTTCCACAACAAAATGGGGTTGTGGAAAGGAAGAACAGGACGTTGATTGAGGCTGGAAAGACAATGATTTCTGAAGCCAAGCTGCCTCAGTATTTTTGGGCTGAAGCAATCAACACAGCATGCTTCACTCAGAACCGCTCCCTCATCAACAAAACCTATAACAAGACTTCCTACGAGCTTTGGCGAGGAAGAACCCCCAACATAGCTTTCTTCAAGATCTTTGGCTGCAAATGCTTTATCCTCTACAACGGAAGAGAAAATAGAGGTAAATTTGGAGCCAAGGCCGATGAAGGTATTTTTGTTGGGTATGCTAAACATTCAAAAGCTTTTCGTGTTTTCAATAAAACTAGTTTAAAAATAGTTGAGTCTGTCCATGTTACTTTCGATGAGCATTCTCTCCTTGAGCCACATTTGGCTCCAAATGTTGCTGATGATTTTGCTGAGCATAATGAAACAAGTGAACCATCTCAATCCGCACCTGAACCTCAACCACAAAATTCAGCACCCTCAACTGACATTCCCTCAAACCGCATGTTTGAAACCGCACCTGAAATTCCCATTCCAAATGTAACTCCTAGGGAAGAAGAAGTTGAGAATTCCCCCATCCAGCTTATAGAACCTCTTTATCAACTTACCTTCCATGACTTCGCTGAAGGATCTAACGATGTTCCAATTAAAGATCTTCAGCAAACCTCAGTCCAACCAGACTTACCCCCGGAGGTTCGTGAAGTCAGCAGTCACCCTCTCTCTAATGTGATAGGTGATTTGTTTTCCGGTGTTCAAACAAGGAGATCGAACTATGATGAGCATACTTCCTTATTATGTCAAGTTGAACCCAAGAATATTGATGAAGCACTCCAAGATTCTAGTTGGGTCATTGCTATGCAAGAAGAACTCAACCAGTTTGAAAGATGCAAGGTCTGGACTTTGGTGCCTAGACCTCAGGATCAAGGAGTGATAGGAACTAAGTGGGTGTTTAGGAATAAGATGGACGAGAATGAAAGCATCACTAGGAATAAAGCAAGGTTGGTTGCACAAGGATATAGGCAAGAAGAAGGAATCGATTATGATGAAACCTTTGCTCCAGTTGCAAGATTGGAAGCTATCAGAATCTTCTTAGCCTACGCCTCTTTCAAGCGTTTCAAGTTATGTCAAATGGACGTAAAGAGTGCTTTCCTCAACGGTGAACTGCAAGAGACCGTGTATGTTGCCCAACCGCCTGGATTTGAAGACTCCAAATTTCCCAATCATGTCTACAAACTCCAGAAAGCTTTGTATGGACTTAAGCAAGCTCCAAGGGCATGGTATGAGACTCTTTCTAAATTTTTACTAGAAAAAGGATTTAAACGCGGTAAAATCGATACAACTCTTTTTATTGCCAAATATAATGAGCATACTTTACTTGTTCAAATATATGTCGATGATATTATTTTTGGTTCTGCTAATGAGTTACTTTGTAAGCATTTCGAGAAGCTAATGAAAAGCAAGTTTGAGATGAGCATGATGGGAGAATTAACATTCTTCATCGGGCTTCAAATCAAGCAATGCGAAGAAGGTATTTTCCTCAGCCAAGCCAAATACACCAAGGAGTTGATAAAGAAGTTTGGATTAGAAAATGCTAAAGCATATGATATTCCAATGGCCACCGACAATAAGCTAGATAAAGATCTCAAAGGTAAGAAGGTTGATCAAACTTTGTATCGAGGTATGATCGGCTCATTACTTTACTTAATTTCTAGTAGGCCCGATATCATGTTTAGTATCTGTGTATGTGTATGTGCACGCTATCAAGCAGATCCTAGAGAAGCACACTTGATTGCAGTCAAGCGTATAATCCGCTATTTATCTGGAACCACTAACCTTGGACTTTGGTATTCCAAAGATTCAAACTTCAATCTTGTAGGTTATTCAGATGCAGATTATGCAGCTTGTACTATTGACAGGAAAAGCACTAGTGGTACTTGTCATTTCCTCGGGAATGGACTAGTTGCTTGGGCCAGCAAGAAGCAAGCTTCAGTTTCAGTGTCAACCACTGTAGCGTTGTGAGAAAATTTCATCTTTTCATCTTTTTGAGTCGCCACCTATATTATTCGATTGGAAACATAGGAAAACCATTTTGAAAGAGATTTGGGTTCGGGGCTTAGGTTATGAAATGGGTAGGTTTAGAAGGCATCCATTTCACCCAATCCGGAGATTGGTCTTGCTAAAGAAAAGAGAGGTTTTCAATCTTTTTTAATAAAATAATTAAAGAAGAACAAATAAACCCTAATCAATTTCTTGATTAGGAATGTCGGATTGTATGCTTCGAGATCGCCTTCATTGACTGAAGGGACTCTAGACTAATCCTTTTGATGGGATTACACTACTCTAAAATCAATAGAGAGGTTGAGAAGAGAAACGAAAGTTTAAAGGATGATTACCTTTTGAGGAGAGATTCGGACAGAGTTTCGACTCAAGTTTAGAGTTGAAACTTGATACGGACAGAGCTTCGCCTCGATCCTTGATTTGGATCTTGATGCGGACGGAGCTTCGCCTTGGTCCTTTGATTCGGGCTTCGATGTTTGTTAATCAACAAGGTTGATGAACAAACTTTGGGAGTTGTTTGTGAGTGATTTGAAGGAGTCTTTCGTGGAAAGAAACCAACAAATTGTGTGTGTTGTGTATTTTCTTGATCAAGGATCAGAATTGTCGACCTCTGAAACACTGGAAGTCATCCAGTATTTATAGGAGGTTGGAGAGGTGAAGGTGGAGAGGGAAATTACCCTAGGAAGGTTCCAGAACTCAGTTCTGATTGGATACCCGAATTGATAAGGTTTTATCCAAAAAGAGAGTTTGAAACGGAGAAGGAGAGTGATTTCTGCACATCCTGTCGAGGGGATATCTCGCGCGAGATATGATATCTCGTGCGAGATAACTAGTCTGATGACCATTTTGTCCTCTTCAGTTGTTCCGTTAGTCAGTTAGGTCCGAAACTAACGAGGTTAGTTAGAAACTTAACGAAACATGACGAAACTGATATGCTTTCATCAAAACATAAAAGAGAGATGAAGAGTAGTGTAATCATGTAATTATGGGTTCAGAATGGGGTGTCTACAGAGCCCCTCGGCGACAGGTCTTATGAAAGAAGAAGTGTCGTCGATAGAAAAGACATCATTCTGAACACTGGGATGGTCGTGCCGCACGGCTGCCTACGTATCTCTATCGGAGAATCAGACCAAAACGTAGTTCAACTCCAAAACACGAAAAGGCTGCTTTAGATATTTTGAAAATTATTTTTGAAAATCAAGGAGATTTTTTTTTTTGAAAAGGCAAATCCATACTGAGGAATCACATCCTGACCCAATTCTGAATATACCTGTTTGTCTGAAGTGAGGTGACGATCTTGGCGATTCAAGACCGGGCTTTTTGTTGAGGTGACGATCCTGGCGATTCAAGACCGAGCTTTTTGTTGAGTAGTACTCGACATACTACTTGTAGATGCTTAACACACCTACTTGGCGACGATCCTGGCGATTCAAGACCGATCTTTTGTTGAGTAGTACTCGACATACTACTTGTAGATGCTTGACACACCTACTTGGTGACGATCCACCTGTAAGGGCGCTGAATCGGGCTTTTTTTTGTTGGTGAGTACTTGACATACTTACCCTAGATGCTTGACACATCTATTTGATGACGATCCACCTGTAAGGGCGCTGAATCGGGCTTTTGATAAGGTAAGTATTTGACATACTGACCCTAGATGCTTGACACATCTTGGATGTTTGACGCACCTAATTGTTGACGATCCACCTGTCTGGGCATTGAATCGGGCTTTTTGTTGGAATATGCTTGACGCATGGCACTTGACGTGATGGATGCTTGACGCGATGGTTGCTTGACGCGATGGTTGCTTGACGCAATGGATGCTTGACGCTTGAAGAGATGCTCGACGCACTTAATTGGATACATTGACATACGGGGAGGTAGATGGTAAGCGAAATCCAAACACTCAACGTGTTTGATCTGAAAGTAAGCACTTGACGTGCTTTTAGGCACTTTAATTCCTGCAAGAGGGTTAGTGAAAGCATTTGCATAACAACATACATTCACTTAAGCATTTGCTTGTTCAAGATGATCAATGTGCACTCGACTCCAAGAATCAGCGGGGAGAATGAGTTATATTATGTGAGAATTGAAAATCGTTTGTGATTTAAGTTTTGGTTTTGAAGACCAACTCGTGAGGTCCATCCAAAGATCGAATGAGACAGTCGTCTAATAGGATTCCGTTGAGATGACCCAAGTTCAACACTAAGGTTCGGGATATTTCAAGAATTTTCTGTTGTCGTAGGACTTTTTTCATTGTCAAGCCCCAAGTTTCTCATGCGATGATCATTGAATGAACAAGGTCTAAACCACTCCAATGGCTTTCGCTACGTAGAACTTGTGCTGCCTACTCCAAAGCACGCATTTTCCAAGGCTTCTCTCGACACTAAGCCCTAATACTTCTTGTATGATGTAGATGACTTCGCGAACAGGCTTGTGAGGCTACGTGAATTGAAGAAGGATCCCCTCCTTTTTCCCTTTGAATTTTTTTTCTTTCTTAGTGACGCACCCTGGTTTTTGCCTAGACCGCCCTTTCGGGTTTTCAATCTAGCGGACATCTCTTTTGCGTCTTTTGTTTTTCGTGCTCTAATTTTTGCCTAGGCCGCTCTTTACGAGTTTTCAACCTAGCGAGCATTTTTTTTGAAAAGTATGTTTACTCGAAGAGAACTCAGTTGGAAGAATCTCATTAAGGAGAAAGATGAGATCTCAAGTTTAGTTGGGGAGAGACGGACTCTATTTTTGGAAGGTTATCCAAGCATTGACTCTTTTATGCGGGAGTGTATTCTCTAATGATGATAGTGAGAAGCGAAGAGGAAAGCCCCTAATGCAGATTTGATTACTCTCGAGAGTTTGAGTAGGGATTGACTGGGGGAGGAAAGGTTAGGAAGCCCCAGTTTTGATGCTTGGATTTCAAGAGTGTGTATGAGAATGGCTAAGAGGAAGCCCCTAGACTCAACAAAGAACGCTATATGGCTCAAAGGTCTAGAAAAGTTGCTCTACTTTTAATGGACCTTGTATCATCTAGAAATTTCTTAACGAATTTGAAAAGAAAGCCAATCATTAGTATGAATTAAGGCTAAACATTTCTCTTTATGGATTGATGTTGAAAGTCTTCTTCATTTGCGTTGCCATTCGGGCTTCATATTGAGGGATCCTCTTTTCTTCATTGATATCACTTGACTCTTCTTCTTTGAGGGAGAGTCCTTCTTGCCTTTGTTGAAATTTCATCCTTGTTGTGGGGCGATGAAGGCTTGAGAGTTTTTTTTTTCTTTTTTTTTTTTTTTTTTTTTTTTTGATGCTCTAATTTTTGCCTAGGAGGAATTGAGGAGTTTCGACCTAGCGAGCTTTTTATTTATTTTTGTACTCTCAAAGCCTTGAATTGAGTAGCCCCACTCTTCTTGGGATGAATGTTGACAGCAGCGCCTTTGGCTTCCTTCGTTTGTTGACCTTCGACTTTCAACATGAGTAATGTTTAGCCTTAAGCCTTCTAAGGATAGTTTTCATTTCAAACTTGTTTAGAAGTTTCTATTTTTTTTTTTCGTGATGATTTAAGGTATGAGGGTCCACTATTCAGCATGGATCAAATGATACTCATAAAGAAAAACAACTCTTGGAAAAGTGTTTAGGATAAAGAGATAACTTTTATTGATAAGGAAATTCGAAACAGACTCGATAGTTTACTTGACACAAACTAGAGAGGATAGAGATGTACTAGAAAGACAGAACGACTCTTCGAGAACATACTAAGAAATTTACCTAATCTATGTTTTTTTTTCTTCTTTTCTTTTTTTTTTCTCAAAGGAAAAAGGGAGAGGACAATCGGAGCCCCAAGGTGGTGATGCTTCAGTTGATCTTGCCGGCTTCATACAAGTCTTGGATGGCATCCCTCAAATTGTAGCAATTGTTGGTGTCATGACCACTAAACTGATGGTAATCGCAAAATTTGTCGTGGTCCCAATCTTCTCTCATTTTCTTAGGATGATAGTCTTCCATTGGCTTCAGTTTTCCTTAGCCTACTAGATCATCGAACATTTCCTTAAGAGTAGCCCCACCAAAATCATGATAGGTACGACCGGTGCTCCCCTTTGTTGGACAATTCTCCTTTTCTGAATTCTTTCTAAGAAGGATAAATTCATAGATTCTAAGGCCCGATTTATGGAGTTCGAGGAAACTAGGGAAGTAATTGCCGGCAAGCTTCTCTTGGTACTCTTCGCGGAGACATTGAAGTAGGATGTGAATTTGTTCGTCTAGGCTTGGCCTATCAACGATTTCAGTTAGTTTGATCCTCCATCTCTTGACGAAGTCTGCGAATGATTCATTCGGAAGTTGCTTGGTTTGCTCAAGGTCTCTCCTAGTAGTGCGGTAGGTAGTGTTATCCTCAAAATGTTCTTGGAAGGCACGACTGGCGAGTGGCCAATCAAGCCTTGTGGAGAGTGGAAGAGTCATGTACCAATCTCTAGCGGCACCATCGAGAGTTTGAGGGAAGCATTGAACTAGCAAGTTGTCATCGACACCCATAGGTAGCATGGCCCAAGAGTAGGTTTCCAGATGGATTTTTGGACAAGTAGAACCATTGAATTTTGCAATGTCGGGTGTCTTGTACTTTCTAGGAAGCTTTGACATGGATTGACGAAGGGTGTCATAGTCGATAGAGAGCGAGGCTCCCTTACTCACATCGAGGGATGCAAGTTTCTTTTCTAGCAATTCCATGGTAAGGGGTTCATCCTTGCTTTCTCTCTTTCTTTCTTTCTTGGAAGCATAACTCTCATTGTCGGAGGAGGAAGATGATGAGCTAGACTCATACACCTTTTCCTTGTGCTTGCGGTGCCTTTTAGCTTTCTTAGTGTATGATACTTCGTCATCGGAAGAGGACTCATTCTCTTTCTTCTTTGAGCTTAATTCGGCCAATTGTAGTTTCATGGCTTGGAGTTCGTCAACCATGGCTTTCATTTCCCCGGCTTGGATTCTTCTTTCAAGTTCTAATCGGGCCTCCATTTCATCGGCTTGGGCTTGTAACATTTATTCATATTGAATCCTTTGATCCTCAATTTCCTTCTTGAGTGCTTCGGAATTCATCGTGTCGGAAAGAAATTGAGATGCTACCGTTGGAGAGGTAAGGGAGCTTGACGACCTTAGAGATGAACTCGAGATATCCTAACGAAACGTCTTTTCGAATATTAGCCCCAAATGATCCTAGATGGAGAAAAGGATGATGGTTAAAATTACCTCACGAGCAATTTTTTTTTTTGAAGTTTTATTTTTATTAGAGACGGAGTTTTGAATCAAGGAGGGAGCGCACATCGATCATCAATCACAAACACATATTCTGCAAATAAAATCTCGCGCGAGACGAGGTAATCTCGCACGAGATAACCATCCGGAAAGATGGATTTTATTCCTTTTTATTTCCTAAATTCATGGTCGGACGGACAAAGGTCCGTTTTCTATCTAGTATCCTAGGTAAATCTTACAGGTATACATAATTCGAACCAAACCTAGGGACTCGGTAATTAACCATTCTTTGTAAAGTAAAGCCACGTAAAATTGACCGGAAGGATTTTTTCTTTAAGGGACTTCCGAAAGGGTCATTCCGAAGGGACAATTCTGAAGGGACTTTTCTTTTTCCGAAGGGACTTTTTTGAATCCTTTCTCGATAGTCAATTTTACATTTAGCTTTATTTTGGTCAAAGACAAGAAAAATTACCGAGTCAAAACCGACCGGTCACGGAGTGTTCTTAGAAAGACAATCTACATGAAAATGTGGCGATGCAGGGCTGGAAGGCTAGGCTCCCCGCGATATGACAATCTAGGTGGATTGAATACGCGGAGTGGGATGATCCAACTTCGGAGAGACCGGCGACTAGGTGGTTACCGTCATCCGTCCTTAGTGTGGGTCCCGGGTTAATCGGGGTATGTAGTGCAATGACAGTTATATCATGAGTGCGCGTGTGTGATAGTCAATCTAGGTGATAGAGTAAAATAGAGATTTTTTTTTTGAAAATCAAAAGGAAAACAGATAGTGGCCGCACCAAGTGGTTGCCTACGTTTCTCCCAAATTAGGAAGACTCAGGCCGTCGTAGTTCCACATAAAGAGAGAGAAAGAGAGATAAATAATTCAATTTACAACTCCCGAATCCCCAATGGACCGGACTTTAATTAAATAAAACCCAATCGCACGCAGTTTATAAATAATAATCAATTATTTAAAGGAAACGAAGGTTCGAGTTCTACACCTTAAGGGAGGCCTTAAGATGCGGGAACTCTGCAGATAATGAATTCTGGGATCCCCCTTGCATGTTCGGCTCTCGTCTTGGACTATGAGACAAACGGGAGAAACCAGAAAACAACCAGATTGCCGAAGCAATATCTCGCGCGAGATATGATATCTCGCCGCGAGACATGCCTCATCTGAGAGCAAAAAATTCGAATTTACAAAATTTTTGAAAACCTCTCTTTTAATTTTGACGCAAGTTTAAGCCTCTTAATTTTAAATCCCCAGCGGAGTCGCCACTGTAGCGTTGTGAGAAAATTTCATCTTTTCATCTTTTTGAGTCGCCACCTATATTATTCGATTGGAAACATAGAAAAACCATTTTGAAAGAGATTTGGGTTCGGGGCTTAGGTTATGAAATGGATAGGTTTAGAAGGCATCCATTTCACCCAATCTGGAGATTGGTCTTGCTAAAGAAAAGAGAGGTTTTCAATCTTTTTAATAAAATAATTAAAGAAGAACAAATAAACCCTAATCAATTTCTTGATTAGGAATGTCGGATTGTATGCTTCGAGATCGCCTTCATTGACTGAAGGGACTCTAGGCTAATCCTTTTGATGGGATTACACTACTCTAAAATCAATAGAGAGGTTGAGAAGAGAAACGAAAGTTTAAAGGATGATTACCTTTTGAGGAGAGATTCGGACAGAGTTTCGACTCAAGTTTAGAGTTGAAACTTGATACGGACAGAGCTTCGCCTCGATCCTTGATTTGGATCTTGATGCGGACGGAGCTTCGCCTTGGTCCTTTGATTCGGGCTTCGATGTTTGTTAATCAACAAGGTTGATGAACAAACTTTGGGAGTTGTTTGTGAGTGATTTGAAGGAGTCTTTCGTGGAAAGAAACCAACAAATTGTGTGTGTTGTGTATTTTCTTGATCAAGGATCAGAATTGTCGACCTCTGAAACACTGGAAGTCATCCAGTATTTATAGGAGGTTGGAGAGGTGAAGGTGGAGAGGGAAATTACCCTAGGAAGGTTCTAGAACTCAGTTCTAATTGGATACCCGAATTGATAAGGTTTTATCCAAAAAGAGAGTTTGAAACGGAGAAGGAGAGTGATTTCTGCACATCCTGTCGAGGGGATATCTCGCGCGAGATATGATATCTCGTGCGAGATAACTAGTCTGATGACTATTTTGTCCTCTTCAGTTGTTCCGTTAGTCAGTTAGGTCCGAAACTAACGAGGTTAGTTAGAAACTTAACGAAACATGACGAAACTGATATGCTTTCATCAAAACATAAAAGAGAGATGAAGAGTAGTGTAATCATGTAATTATGGGTTCAGAATGGGGTGTCTACAACCACAGATGCTGAGTATATTGCTGCTGAAAGTTGTTGCTGTCAAATCCTCTGGATGAAGCAGCAGTTGGTGGACTATGGAATTGAAGAAGGAAATTGCCCTATCATGTGTGACAACACTTTAACCATTTCAGTCTCCAACAACCCTGTCATGCATTCCAAGACCAAGCATATTGATATCAAGTATCATTTCCTCAAAGATCATGTGGAGAAGAGGAATATCCATTTAGAGTATGTGGGGACAGACAACCAGATTGCTGACATCCTCACCAAGGCTCTTGACTCCAAGAGGTTTTCATTCCTTAGAGGAGAAATGGGTATGCTTGAACTTAAATGATTTCATACTTCTTATTAGCTAACTTGTGTATTGAGTATAGGTTGAAATTCCTATGGAGGATTCAAACCTCACCTTTGTTGAACCGCGTGTGCCAAACCGCAAGCAGTCAACCACCTTGCAGTCAACCGTGCTGCAGCTTGACCGCTTGATATCAACAGCGTCTCAACTTAGAGTATATTCTATCTATTTACTGCTTCTATTAAAAAAAAAACCTTTCAAATTCCTTTTATTTATTTTTCAGTCCTTATTTTTTCTTAAAGGGTTTATTTGCAAATGTTTTCCCATGAAATTTTAAAATTTGAATGCATTTAATGCAAGGGAACATTAGCATTTAATGGGTTTCATGTCAGCCGTCATTGGTTGATGTGTTGAAGCTGAAAGGGTGTAACCTTTGTAATGATTCACCCTGTGGGAAATTTAAACTGTCCCTTCAGCTGCCCAAGCCCAGCCATTTGCCTATAAATAGAAGACATACCCTCCTTTTCAACCTTTTCCAACTGTTCTACCTGACATTCGTACCTTCAGTGTCAGTTTTTCACCAAACTCATTCTCTCTCTCCTTTCAAACTCTCATAAATCTCTAATTTCTTCAAGTCAATGGCACCAAAGAGACCTATCTTTGACGTGGTATGTGTTCTGAACCCTAAACTTCTAAATGTTCTGCAAATCTTGCCATGATTAAACTGCCATTGATGAACATTCAAGCTTCGAAAACCCATAATCTGATTTTTGCTTATTAATGCTTCATTTGTTCATCATTTTGAATGAAATTTGTTGGGTTTTGTGCAGATTCATGCATGGATTAGGATTATATGCTTTATTTCATGATCAACACATGATTTGGGTACTGATTTTGAAATTTTCAGTTCTTAAGTTTCGAAACCCACTTCTGTGTTTTTGCTTTTTCTGGGTGATTATGAGCAAAGTATAAATTTTTACTTATATATTATTGATCTACTGCTCAATGTGATCATTTTGACATATTATTTGCTCATTTTGGTTAACTTTCATTGAATCTCTGTTCTTGGTGTTCTTCGTGTTCTTCATGCATTCATGTGACTGTTCATCTTCATTTTCAGAAATTTCTTATGTTTTGGATTGCTTTGATTTTCAATCTTGTTTCTCCATACTTAGTAAATTTTTGGAAATTTTGGATTTTACTTGCATGTTTAAAACCGCTTCCTTATAAACCGCATGCTGATCTTTTGAAACCGCACTTGTAACTGCTTATCTTTGTGTTTCAAAACCGCATGTGCTTTATGGTCATACAACCGCACGCTAAGAACCGCATGTCATGTTTTCAAAACCGCATATACACCTTTGAAACCGCATGCTAAGAATTTACTTAAGTATTACTAAGTATATAGGCTGGAAACCAAGAACTTCCTCTCTAAGCACCGCTTGCAGTGTGGGATAACTTTGGATTACAATGCCACGTACTAAGTATACTTACTTTTGTATCTTCTAAATTATTTTCTTACTTGTATTCACGTTTTCCTTGAGGTTTGAAAATTGTTATTTCCAAAAACCGCACTATTGCCAACCGCATATGTGCCCAAACCGCTTGTAAAATGTGAAACTCATTTATGATTCTAACTTGAGTGTTTTCCTTGTAGAACTCCAAATATTTTCTACCAGGTTGGGAAATAAATGAGCCAGAGCTGAAATCTGATGCTCTTGGAAAAGAAATGATTAAGAAGATGAGAGCTTCTGGAATTCTGCCTCTTTTCAACAAGAAGCAGACCTACACCATCCCTCTTTTTGTAGATCAGTTTTATGCAACCGCAGTTCGTGGAGAAAGAGAGCTATCCGATGGGAAGAAGATCCCATGTTTGGTTGGAAAATTTGAGGGCTTTGATGTATCCATTGACTACCTGGACATCAGAAGTACTTATGATTTCCATGTACCTGGCACTCCTATTGAGGTATCCCAAGAAGTCCAGGATGCTACCTGCTCAACTCTTACTGGAGATCTGGATTCTCTTTCTGGGTATTACAAGAAGAAGCCAAGGAGAGACTTTGGAGAATTGATGAGCCATCTCTGCTACCTAGTAGGGAAGTCTGTGTGTGGAAAGACTGGAAACCACAACAACTTCACCTCACAGCAGTGGATGTATTGCTGTGCCATCTACAATGGGATGAAGCTACATTATGAGAGAGCTTGCCAGCAGCATTGATGCATATCAGTTGAAGACCAAGGATTAATCCATTAGGTGGAGACCCTTCTGTAGATTGCTGACCGCCATCTTCACAAATTACCAGCACTTGGAGGATCTGAGGATTTCTACTCCTGACATTTGTATTCATTGGGGAAATGAAGAATCCCTTGGACTCAAGGCTTGCCACAACTTTAGATTTTCTTTTGGCAACGATGAATACAAGGCTCTATATGATGTTGATACCTTCCAGCCCAAGGAACATTATGTGGAAATGACCCCTGCAACCGCAGTCAAGGGGTTGGGTAAGGCTATCAAGAAAGTGTCAAGAAAAAGAAAGACTATTGAAGAACCGCTTCTCAAGAAGACCAGAACCGCACCTGCTCAACCGCGTGGTGCACCTGGAGCTGGAACAAGCAAGAAAGGGAAAGAAAAATCTCACTTCTGGATGAGATAGAGGAAGAAGAAGAAGATGCAACCATTCCACCCTTGGTTGCTAGAGCCAAGAAAGCCAAGCAGACTCAAGCTGATCTGGCTAAGTTATCTGATGAGGACCTGGCCGCCTTCTACAAAGCTGAGATTGATAGAATTGAGAAGGAAAGAGCTGAAAGAGGAGCTGCAAAAGGAAAAACCAAGGAACAAATTCCCCAACCACCTCCTTCTAAACCGCCTCAAACCCAAAACCGTACCCAAACTCCACCTCAATCTCCTATCCAATCTCACCACTCCTCACCAAACAACTCCCAACCGCCTTCTCCTCCTCAACCGCGCCGAGCTACAACCGCTCAGGGGGAGAAAGTCAAGAAACCAAGACTCAAACAATTGGCCAAGAAGATAACTCTTACCAAACGCCCCAAACATTTTCTTCACAGAGTTGCCCGTAAACCACCTTCTCCTTCTCCCTCTCCACCCTCTTCCCATTCCTCTTCACAATCACCTTCTCATTCCACTTCAAACTCTCACTCCCATTCCTCCTCAGTTCAACCTTCTCTAGGCCCTGCTTTTTCCACATGGACCTCAAGACCATCTGTGGGCTTAGCTACCTCTATTTCTAACCAAAATAGAACCCCAACTCCTTTACCTCAAAACTCTCCTCAACTTTCTAACAGCTCTAATTCCCCTCCTCATTCCAACCGTGCCCAAACTCCACCCCTATCAAACCGCACCCCTGCTGTATCTATATCTAACTGCAATCGCACCCCTACTCCTTCTCCTAACCGCACCAATACTCCTCCTCCTCCCAATTCTCCTATCCCTGAAAACTCCCCAGTTCCACAGAAATCCCCTTCTGTTGAAATTCACACTACTTCAACCAGTTCATCCTCTAACTCTAACCCAACCACCTCAAACATTCCTACTACAAACATTCCACCTCCTCCAACCGCACCTATTTCAACCGCACCAACTACATTACCTCAAACACTTCCAATTCCTCCCTCAACCGCTTCACCTTATACAGTCCCAGCCAGCCGCATATTCCAAACCCTTCTATCACCATTACCTCAAACCGCTCCTACCATTGAATCCCAACTACCTCCATCTTTACCCAAATTCCATCCTCTTCAACCGACCCTTCTGACTACTGCCAAATACTCTCCACCCTTCAGCTCATCCAATCCCAACTCATAGTCAACCAAGGCCATATGCTCAAATTTACTGAATCAAACCTTGCCTTGGCTGCCTCAAACTCCTCCCTAGAAGCCTCAAACCGCACCTTACATTCCAAGGTGGACTCTCAAACCACTGAAATGGCCATCCTTAAAGCCCAATTGATTGATGCCATTAAGGGGGAGAGAAGTTCCACAATCCAAACCGCTTCTACAACCCAAACCGCTGAAGCTGTTAAAACCGCAGCAACAGCATGTTTTCAAGGATTCAAGGAAGATCTGGCTAGAGGAGTTCTCAGAGCTATGGGTGATGCTGTGTCAAAAACTCAACTTCAAGAAATGCTCACCAAGCTTTCTGATGAATTTGTCTCCTCCACTAATTCTGCTCTTACATCTTTCATGAAATCCATTCAAGATGCTCAACCGCAACAACAAGCTTCAACCTCAGCCGCACCTTCCCAAGCCGCCCTGGATGCCCTGGAACTTAAGATTCTCTCTGAACTGGACTCCCTAAAAGACAGAATCAATGTTGACCTTAACATTGTGGGAGACAGTCTCAAGAGAAAAATCAAAACCTTTGATGATGACATCAGTTTCAGTTTTGAGAACCTCAAGGCTGGATTCAACCTGAAGCTGGACAATTCTATCAAGGAGTTGAGAACCTCCATGAATGTCTCTGTTGATCTGGAACCATTGAGAGAAGCTCTCTCCAACCAGACCGCAGACATAACCTCCTCCATCGAACTCTTCTCAGGTGAAATCAAGGAAAGTGTTGCTGCCAACACCAGATCTGTTGATGCCATCAATTCTTCAACCGCCCAATCTGTAACCGCTTTAAGAGCTGTAGAGACTACTCTTGGGAGACAAGCTGAAGAGGTCAGAGCCCTAAGAAGAAATATTCGTGGTGAAAGCTCAGCTTATAGACCTTTCGGACCGCAAGTGCCTAATCAAGAAGTCAACCAATGCCGTGATCAACCGCGCCATCAGCATTCCCAGCAACCGCATCATCAACATCAACACCAACCGCGTCAGCATTAGGACCGCTCCTTCCTTGTAATTTTTTTTCCTTTGCTGAACTCCTTTTGTTTTGTTGGACCGCACTTCATGTATTTCCTTTGTCCAACCTTTTGTTTTTGTAACCTTGTAATTTTCCTTCATTCCTGTAACTGTAATCACTTTAGGAATTAATGGAAATTGCATCATGGTTCCAAAACTTTGTTCATATCAAACTGCTTGTTTGTAGAACAATGAAACCGCTTATGGTTTATAACCTCATTCAAATATTTTCCAACTTAAAATCATATTTTTGAAATGAAGGTTAAACATTCAGTTTAAACCCCACTTTAAACTTAAACTCATATCTTTTCAAGTGTACTGAATGCATTTCTATACTTTCCATATTGTAAGTTTTTATCTTTCAGATAGTATAGAAATCTATAGCTTAAGCTAAGTGTGTGCATTGACTTGGAACATGACTTACCATGTTAATTCTTATGGACATGTTTTTACCAAGTACAATGTTTGCTTTAGTCATAGTAGGTAATGGCATCAATCAAATAGGGGGAGATTGTTGGGTATGCATGTTTTAACCCTCCTATTTTATATTAGATTTGATTGATACCATAACCTCCTGTCTATTTTAAGGACTTTAGGACCCTATGTAATGAAGCTTAGACTTCAATTTTTTAGCTAAGTCCATTTTATAGAATAGGTTAAAATTAGGCTTGAAGACTGGCACAAGACTCATTGGATTTAAGGTTGCAGTTCCAAGCAGTTTCAAAACCGCCCTTCAGAACCGCACATGCAACCGCATGTGGAATTCCTTCTTGAATCTGCTCCTTGAACTACCTCAGTGCATCCGTTTGGTGAACCGCACCTGTGCAGTTCAACACCAACCGCTCATTGCAACCTCCTGGTGTACTCAACCGCTCATCCTCAACCGCTCCACACCAGACCGCATCCAATGATTGAAGACTTGAAGTGAACTTTTTTTACCGTTGGAATCCACGTCAGCAATATCAAAAGTCAACCACAAAATCTTGTCACGTGATTCAATGTCAGAGAAGATCTGTAAGGATCTTGAAAAGGTGACAGGTGTCCTAACCTTATTGCTTGCAGCTGGAGCCTGATCAGCTTTACCTGCAGCAACTGTACCAAAGGACAAAAGTGGTTGCTGTGGACCAATGGGAAAGCATCAAGTACTGTCCTTACAACAGCTGTGTCCAACGACTATATTTGAGATGCTTGGGTATAAATACCCCTAATCTTCACCATTTGAAGATTGCTTGAAAAATTGAGAAGTGCTGTGTTCATAGAAGCTGAAGCTACGCCGTAAATTATTCAACCCTTTGAATCTTCATCTTCTACCTTCAAGAAATATTCCCCAGCCCAGAAATCAAGCCTTAACACATTCAAGAATCATTGTGCTCTACATATCAAAGATTTAAAGAGCCTTGATCTTATTCTCACACACACACCTCACTTGTTTAATCACATAGATTAATCATTTGAGATACATTGGTTATAGTCTTAGGATTTGTTCTTCATAGAATAGATTTTAGATATGAGTTTGAAAACATTGTAACTTGTAATATCTCTCATACTCAATATAAAATCTAACTCTTAGAAAATCCAAGACTAACCATCTTGGTAGTGGACGTAGATCGTTTATCGATTGAACCACTCCAAATCACGTGTTCTTATATTTCTGCATTTATATTTCCTGTGATTACTAATTATTTATCTTTGTCTCTGTTTGATCTTTATTTAGTTATCCATTATTGTGAAATAGTGTTTGGAGTTAACATTGCCTAAAATAAACTTGTTTGTAAAACTGCACTTACCAAACCGCACCATCAACCGCTTTACAAACCGCCTCTATCAAAACCGCTTTGTAACTCAAGTATTCCGCTGTGCATTTTACAATTCTACTTGCAGTGTATTATCAACTGCAAGAGGTTTTGTAAGCAAGAGGTTTAGTTTTCAAAAGAGGGCGAAAAATTTGAAACATCTATTCACCCCCCCCCCTCTAGTTGTATTTTCACCCTTGTTGCCACGTTTGGGACCAACAGAGCGGCTAGGAAGTGCACAAGAACACACAGAAGACTGATTTGAGTCTTGATGCTATCACACCAGCACTAGTAAGCAGCGGAATAAACTGTTTTAAAAAGAATTAAAACACAAATATAACACTTATCTACAACAACTTGTTGTAGACAATAAAACTTCTCTTATTAAACTTGGATTTGAATCGGTTACACTAATGAACATAAAGATAAGACAAAAATAACCAAAACTCTCTCACACAAAATAGACTCTCGAATGTTTATAAGCTTCAGCAATTTGAGTCTGTAAAAACCGTGTGGAATGAAGGAGGAATGCAGTTTATATTTACAGCCAAGGAGTCCTTGATTGTAGAACTTGATTTGCTAAAGGAGATCTTCTCTAAATAGACTCCTATCTTCCTTAATCAACCCAAGCACTCATTTCCTTATCATGACTCTTTTCTTGTGTGAGAGATCCTACAAAATAACCAAAATAAACAAAACATATCCAATATTTGGTTAGTATGTTAGTCAAATAAAAATACAATATAGACATTATAAATAATATTTACCCAAATTAACTTAAAAATAAAGAAAGTAACAAATCTTAATTTAAGTCAACCTTTGACTTGTCAAGTGTGTGACATCACATACTTGAATCATCCAAGCTTTCCTAGCATAAGTAAAGATCCCACCTGCTTCAACAGCAGGCCCAACATCCCCAATAGGCTTCAAACTATATTCCTTCCCCGTCGTATGATTAATCAATAAACTCCGATCCAATTCAATCGTCACCACATCTTCGGTCTTACACTCCTCACAAACCCTCCTTTCCCTCTCCAATGGATAAACCTCCCCAGTTGCAACCGAATTCCTGAAAAATATTCTAGCATAAGATTCCGCCACCATCGCAACCACTCCCACCGCCCCTAGTGCCACATGGCAAGAATAAATATTTCCATTGAACAACTGAGATTTATATACAAAGATTATGTCTTTTCTAATTCTAAATACATTGATCTAAGTACATTGTGAACTGAAGTGGAAGAGAATCAGTTGCTTGAGTCTGTCTGTTGGATCTTTGCATGAGGCGGGCGCATGGCAAAGGGCAAGGCGTGCGCCTGGGCCGCAGCAACTTCATCCTTGAGGCTCGGCTGGTGAGGCGGGCGCATGGCAAGGGGTGAGGCGGCCGCTTGGGACTCAGTAGCTCCAGCATTGGCATGGTTAAGTTGAGGCGGGTGCCTGGATTTTGGTGAGGCAGGCGCCTCACTTGATTGTGTTGTTGTTTGATTCTTAACACCCCCCCGCAAGATGGACAATCCTTGTGTGAGTCCAATCTTGGAAGTAAGTGATAGAAACCAAGCTTGGGAGAGGGGTTTTGTAAGAGTATCTGCGAGCTGGTCTCAGACTGAAATATGTTGGACACGCAAGGTGCCAAGGTTGACTTGTTCTCGCACAAAGTGAAATGCTAGGGCGAGATGCTTCATCCGTGAGTGAAAAACCGAATTGGCAGAGTATGTCACTGCACCTAAGTTGTTGCAATAAATGACTGGAGTGGTAGTGAGGTTGATACCAAGTTGGGACAGGAGGTTTTTAATCCAAATGAGCTCAGCGGTAGTGGCAGCGATAGCTCGGAACTCAGCTTCAATAGAAGAGCGAGCTAAGGCTCGTTGCTTCTTTGAAGACCATGTGACGGGGTTGCGGCCTAGGTAGACAATGAAGCCTGTGGTGGACATAAAGTCGTCCTTGTCTCCCGCCCAATTCGCATCACAGAAGGCATGAAGAATTGGTGGAGTGTGTTTGAAAAGTTGTAGTCCCAAGTGTAATGTACCATGTAAATAGTGGAGCAACCTTTTGAGGGATACCCAGTGAGCTTCTTGGGGGTGATGAAGGAATTGGGCTAATTTGTTTACGGAAAAGGCAATATCGGGTCGAGTGAGGGAGAGATATTAAAGGCTACCAATAATGGCTCGAAATTCGGTTGGGTTGTAGATGGGTGTACGGGGAAGAGCTGAGAGAGAAGGATAGGTAGCCATGGGGGGTGGGAGAGGGTTTGGAGTTGTCCATGTTGTGCTTGTGGAGGATATCATTTATGTATTTAGATTGAAAGAGTAAGAGACCATCTGAATTAGGGGTGACTTCTATTCCTAGAAAATATGAGAGTGGGCCTAGATCCTTTAGAGAGAAGCGAGTTAAGAGACTTGTAATGAATGTAGAGAGAAAGGAGTTTGATGGACCCGTGATGACTATGTCGTCAACGTAGACAAGAAGAAGAAGATAGTTGGAGTTATGAGAATAAATGAAAAGAGAGGGATCAAACATAGACGAGCGAAAGCTGAAGGAGAGAAGAAAATGTTTTAGAGCGGTGTACCAAGCACGAGGTGCTTGCTTTAAACCGTAGATGGCTTTTGAGAGACGACACACATGAGAGGGAAGTAGAGTGTTTTGAAAACCTGGAGGTTGGGACATAAAAATTGTTTTGGAGAGATTGCCTTGAAGGAAGGCATTGTTGACGTCGAGTTGGCGAAGGGACCAACCACGGGTGATGGCAAGAGAGAGAACAAGACGTATTGTTACGGGTTTAACTACGGGACTGAATGTGTTGGAGTAGTCAAGGCCAGGGCGTTGATAGAAGCCCTTAACGACAAGGCGAGCTTTGTATTTGTGTATAGTATTGTTGGGGTTGTATTTTATGCGGAACACCCATTTGCACCCGACTATGTTTAGGGCTTCATGGGATGGAACAAGTGACCATATAGTATTACGCATGAGAGCATCGTATTCTTCTTGCATGGCGGCACGCCAATGGGGTATGGAAAGGGCTTGTTTGGTTGAAGTTGGAAGCGAGGAAGGGGAAGGAAGGGTAGCAAGATTGGCATATTTAGGATTGGGTTTTTGGATGCCATGAGATAATCAGGTTTCTATAGTGCGGGTGGGTGGAGGGTTGTTTGGTTCGGTAGTGGGCGAGGTGTTTAGGTTGGTATGCTGTGGGGCTAGTTCGGGCTGAGTATGAGGAGTAGGTTCGGATGAAGTAGAGGCAGTAGGGTGCGGGTGAGTGTTTGGGGCTGGTGGGGTGGGAGATGTGTTAGGTATTGTTTGGGTATTAGGTATATTGGGTATGGGTTGGAGAATTGGAATGGAGATGGCACACCATTCATCTGGGGACAAAGTAGGAGATATGGTGGAGTTTGAGGCGAGAGTTGAGTAGGGGAATATGGTCTCAACAAATCTAACATGGCGAGAGGTATAGACTTTGTTTGTGGTTGGGTCGAGACAGTGGTATGCACTTTGAGAGGAGGAGTACCCAACAAAAATGCAAGGTGTAGATTTTGGTGCAAGTTTGTGAGGTAAGTATGGTTTGAGCCATGGGTAGCACAAACACCCAAAGCTACGTAGTTTAGAGTAGTTGGGTGATTTTTGAAATAGTCTTAGATAAGGAGAGTCATTTTGTAGAGTGGGGGTGGGTAGTCTATTGATTAGGTAGGCTGCGGTTGTGAGGGCATGGGACCAAAAAATGAGCGGAAGCTTAGCATGGGGTAGAAGTGAGAGGGCGGTTTCGACTAAGTGTCGGTGACGACGTTCGGCAAAGCCGTTGTGTTCAGGAGTATGTGGTGGAGAGGTTAGTGAGAGATGCCATTTTGGAGAATGGATGGAGTGAGTTTGAGATACTCACCGCCATTATCGGAGAAAAATTGAACAATGGGGCGAGCGAAAATTTTTTCTACAAGGGCTTTGAAGCGAGCGAATGTGAGGAAGGTGTCAGATTTTTGTTTGAGGGGATAGAGCCACGTATATTTGGTAAAGTGATCAACAAAAATCACATAATATTTGTAGTTATCATAAGAGTAAAGGGGAGAGGTCCAAACATCAGAAAATACAAGTTCAAGAGGAGCACTAGTTTGTAAGGACGAAGTAAAAAAGGGAAGTTTGTGACTTTTATTGGTAAGACAGGGATTACAATGGGAAAAGGTTTTATTGAAAGGAATGCGTAAAGAGAAAGTTTTATTTAAATGGGAAACAATGGGGGGGAGGGGTGCCCTAGTCTATGATGCCAAATTTGAAGTGATGTTGAGGCGGTGCCAATGAGAGCTTGAGGTGCGTTGGGATGCCAAACGTATACTCCATGGTCAATTGTTCCTTGAAGAAGGATTTATTGGGTCGAGAGTTCCTTAAAAAGAAAGGAAGATTGTGAGAATTCTATGGAAGCATGGTTATCTTTGCAGAATTGAGAGACGGAGATAATATTTTTAGAGATTAGAGGAACATGCAAGACATTATGAAATTGTAGTGTAGAGTGAGAGGTGGGGATAAAGAATGAACCTATATTTGTGATGGGGAGTGAGGAGCCGTCACCGATGATAATGTCATCACTTCCATCGTAAGGGTGATGAAGAGCAAGAGTAGAGAGATCATTGGTTAAGTGATGAGTTGCATCACTATCCACAAGCCAAGGTATAGCATGGTTCGAGGAAGGGGCTAACACGGTGTGGGCTTGTGGCTGGGAATGGGATGTGTTTGAGCGATTGGTGCGGTTTGAAGAAGGCGGAGGAGGAAAATTGACGGTGGGGTAATCGCGTTTGAACTGTCGGCACTAGGATATGACATAGCCAACATATCTGCAATATTGGCATTTTCCCTTGAATGGATTGGAAGGATTAGTGGCTCGGTTTTGAGGGGGTGTTGGAAGTATAGGATGGCTTGGGGGTATTGGCAGTATAGGGTGGCTTGGGTAAGGACGGGTGGGTATATGAGAGGATTGGGCTTTGGTTTGGGCAACATGGGCTGAGATTGGGAAGGAAGGTGAGGGAGTTTGTTGTTTGAGAGTAAGCTCATGATGAATGACCTTCTCATGAAGGGCTTCGAACGTGATGGGGTCATCACGGGCACGAACGAAATCGACTATGGGTTTGTAGGTGTCATAGTCGAGGCCCTTGAGAACTGTGGCAATAATGTCTTCGAGATCTAGGGGTTTTCCCAAAATAGCGAGTTTGTCGGTGCAAGCTTTGATAGCTTGCATGTAGTCTGAGATAGAGAGGGAGGATTTGGTGATGGTAGAAAGGTTGTCTTTGAGTTGAAGTATGTGACCTTTAGAGGGATTGGCGTAGGTTGTCTTGAGAATTGTCCAAGCCTCATTTGAGGTTTTGGCTTGGTAAACAAGGGGAGCGACAGAGGTGTCCAAGGTTCCAAGGAAGGCACTAAGAATGAGCCGATCCTGTCTATTCCAAGTTTTGAAGGCTGGGTTTGGTGTTTCTTTACCATCAATTGTGATGGTTTTGGTGGGTGTGGGGTGGGTGCCATCTACATATTGAAGAAGATCTAGGCCAAAGAGAAGGGACGTTACTTGGGAAGACCAAACTAAGTAGGTGAGGGGTGTTAGGGTTTTGCATTGAGAGAGATTGACCAAGAGGATAGGGCGATTGGGTTCATCGGTGTTAGGGATGGTGGAGGAGGTTTGGCCATCCATGGAGGGTGAAGAAGACAGCAGACTGGGAGAAAAAGAAAGAAATTATTTTATTGATCACAGAAGCTCTGATACCATGTAAAGACAATGGCAAAGAATAAATATTTCCATTGAACAACTGAGATTTATATACAGAGATTATGGCTTTTCTAATTCTAAATACATTGATCTAAGTACATTATGAACCGAAGTGGAAGAGAATCAGTTGCTTGAGTCTATCTGTTGGATCTTTGCGTGAGGTGGGCATATGGCAAAGGGCGAGGCGTGCGCCTGGGCCGCAGCAACTTCATCCTTGAGGCTCAGCTGGTGAGGCAGGCGCATGGCAAGGGGTGAGGCGGCCGCCTGGGACTCAGTAGCTCCAGCATTGGCATGGTCAAGTTGAGGCGGGCGCCTGGATTTTGGTGAGGCAGGCGACTCACTTGATTGTGTTGTTGTTTGATTCTTAACACGCCGCCCCTAGTGCCACATGGCGTGTTTCCTCGACGACCCGCACCCAAAGCTTTCCCCCACGATTATGATCGAGTAATTGGACTGGAACTCGCCGGAATCGATGAATCGGGTTGGGTAGGTAGCGAAAGGGAGGCCAATTAGGGCGTAGGATCCGAGTTTCTTGTACTCGTCTGGTTTGGAGGGAACTAGGGTTAAGTACTCGGCGGGGATGATTTGGTCAGTGCCGATGTTGTCACCGACGACAAAGCAAACCCCGTGAAACATTTTTGTCGTGGGGGCAGAATCAGTGGCGGTTGCAGAGTTGGGGCGGTGGAGGGGTTGTGGAGAAGGGGTGAAATTGGAAATTAACGATGATTTTGAAGGGAATTTCTGGGAAACTGTGAGTTTGAGATTGGAGATAGGAAAGGGAGAGCTGTCATGGTGGTGATGGGAAGAGGCGAAGGGTTTAGGGTTTGAGAGGGTGGCATTGAATGAAGCTGAGGCTGCCATTGTTGAAAGCTGTGAGGAAAGTGTTCGAAAATGAGGGAGGGGAAGAAATGTGCCGCTGAAGCCGCTTTGAGTGGGACGGGTTTGTCAGTTAAGTAACAAAAATTAAAGTTAATTCTATTTGTACAATAAAAATTTAATGTTTTTCTGGTTTTTAAGGACAAATAGTGTATTTAATGTGCATTTTCAATTTTTGAGGTTTTATACACATTTCCTATTTCCTATGTAGTACTTATTGCCAATAATCAGCCTTCATCATCTTGAAAATGAAAATTATTTTTTGGACTATTATTTTGACTTAAAAAGTAAATATGGCAAAAACAATTTTCAAAGAAAAGATTGTCAATTTCCAACCTTTACCGTCTTGAAAAATAAAAATCATTTTGGACTATTAGTTTGACTTTAAAAAAAACTATCAAAAAAAAAACAAATTTTCAAAGCAAAATTAATTATATAAAATTAAAGCAATTAGGTTTTTCTCTCTATCACAAAACATTGCCAAAAATTAAAACTTATATTTCAAAATGGATGATTGGAATGAAGATCAATTAGAGTCTAAGTGATGAGGTTTGCTTTTAACTTACTATACAATTTCCTAGTATTAATTTATATTGATCTCAGATTTATTCTTATATTGTATATATTTATATGAGTTTATTTAGGAGGACGACATTTACGCAAACCAAACTCAACGTGATATAAATGATAATGAATTCAACGTCAATGTCATATGCAAATTTGCGACTGATGAGATAATTATTACCATATTTTGATGATTAACTCTTATGTTTCTTTACAATTATGTGCTTATTTTGTTTATATTAGTTCCATATTTCTTTTGGAACCATAAAAAAAAACAAATATTAGCTAGCTCTTCACGAAATTTATATTTCTTCTCCAATACCTACACAAATCAATAATCACCAGTTAATAAACAATATCAAACATCACATGAATTCCTTCAAATAAAAAAAATAAAAAAAGAAACATCACACAAATGAAATTACAAACTTTTTTTTATCACAAACTTTTTTTTTGAAAAAATAAAACCAGAAATTTCAATTATTAAAATAAATAAGTAATAAAGATTATTTAAAACAAAATCTAAAATATTTAAATAATATTAATTAATCCAAACAAACTCCCTTCCAGCGATAAAATATTATGCAATTTTTTTTATTCCCTAGCTTTCCCAAGATGCGAATAATTCTATCGACATAATAACTGTCTGTCTCGGGTTTCCCGAAGATGCATGGCCCACTTCGACATAATTTGATAGAAGAGTTGGTCACTTATGATGCAGAATATGTTGAGATGTTTGACGTTGGAGTATGGTTAAATGTTTATAATTCATTGAATTTCTTTGAGATTGATAGATGTGCACCTCCCGGACATTGATGAGTATGCCTGAAATGTGTGTCCTTATTGCTTCAAAGTACAATGTGATATTACATGTTCTAAGCATTGCAGGCAGCATGACGTACTTACCGCTCCGATCTAGTCCGCCCCCATGGTATCAACATGTTGCTATTGCAATCGAATACGTTAATAATAATCATTACGTCCAAGTAATACTGACAGGAGGGTATCCAAATATCCAATGCCTACTCTCATGTCACGGTGGGTTCATTTCAGATATGATTGTGCAGCTGCATGGGTTACTCCATACATGACTCGAATTAACAGTTATGAGCAATATTTGTGCTCTAATCTTACTACTGAATTTGTTGTATTAGATTGACTCAAGAAATGAAATGAGATGACTTCTTTTGAATTAAATGAATTTTTAATTTCTTTAATTTTAAATATTAATGAATGTAAATTATTTAATTAGGACACATTTTGAATAATTTTTTTTATTAAAATAAGAAAAAAAAACTTATTAAAATTACCTTGAAAAATTAAAATTTCAATATATGTAAGTATATAAAATATTATACTACGTAAGGAGGATAATAGGAGTATGTTTATATAACTTGTTAAAATTGATGAAAAAGGTAGACAAAGTCTTTAGTAAATCGGGTCTGTGGACCGGAGGAGTCACTAATCAAAGTACAACAACCCTTTGGCATAATAAACTTATTTAGATAAATATATAATATAAACTATAAAATATATTCAAAGAATAAAATCATAAATTAAACTCCAATTTTTAAATCTAAAAGACTAGTATATATATAGGGGACAATATAATTATTACTACAACCTTTTTAGGAGATTAGGTTGAAAAAGGTATTTCTATTTGCACAATAAAAAGTCTATTTGTACAATATAATTATTAGGGGACAATATAATTATTACTACTACCTTTATAGAAATACCTAATAGGATCAGCCTACATTATCTTGAAAATGAAAATTATTTTTGGACTATTATTTTGACTTAAAAAGTAAATATGTCAAAAATAATTTTCAAAGAAAAGATTGTCAATTTCCAACCTTTTGTCTTTAAAAATAAAAATTATTTTGGACTATCAGTTTGACTTTAAAAAAAAAGTCAAAAAACAATTTTCAAAGCAAAATTAATTATATAAAATTAAAGCAATTTCAAATCTCAATGCAACAAATTATTTAAGTACACATATATATATTTTACTTCATTGCTTTTCATTAGATATTTCTTGTAAGGTTTTTTCTCTCTATCACAAAACATTGCAAAAAATTAAAACTTAAATTTTAAAATGGATGATTGGAGTGAAGATCAATTAGAGTCAAGTGATGAGGTTTGCTTTTAACTTACTATACAATTTCCTAGTATTAATTTATATTGATCTCAGATTTATTCTTATATTGTATATATTTATATGAGTTTATTTAGGAGGACGACATTTACGCAAACGAAACTCAACGTGATATAAATGAAAATAAATTCAACGTCAATATCATATACAGATTTGCGACCGATGAGGTAATTATTACCGTATTTTGATGATTAACTCTTATTTTTCTTTACAATTATGTGTTTATTTTGTTTGTGTCAGTTCCATATTTCTTTTAGAACCATAAAAACAACAAATATTAGCTAGCTCTTCACGAAATTTACATTTCCTCTCCAATACCTATACAAATCAATAACCACCAGTTAATAAACAATATCAAACATCACATGAATTCCTTGAAATAAAAAAAATATTTAAATAACATAAATTAGTCCAAATAAAGATAATTCAGAAAGTTGTTTTTCTTAAGAACAATGTTAACTTAGAAAGTTAAAACATATGAACTTTTTTTAGAAAAAAAATATTTTTAATTTTGAATAATAACTAGTCAGTAACCCGTCGGTATCCGACGGTGAATAATTTTTTTTTTGATTAAGTAAATATTTATTGAGGCTTTGACCAAATAGCCCCCAATCCAAATGAAAACTACCTTTAAGGACTAATATTATCAAAATCCCCAAAAAAGTTCCTATATATTTTCTGGACCAAATTGCCCTTGCTCACTCAGCCCCCAGCTCACGCGCCCAGCTCATGCACATTTCTCTCTCTCTCTCTCTCTCTCTCTTCTTTTCTTTTTTTTGACGTTTTCTTCTTCTTTTTTTCTCTTTTCCTTTTTTTTTACTTTACTTTTCTCTCTCTTCCTTTTTTTTTTCTCTTAAATTTTTAAAATACAATATCTCAAAATTGAAAAGTCGAAAAAATAATCCGAAATCACTGTTTTAATCACATCGCCAAGACGAATCAAACAAGTTTACTCACCATATATTTCAAAATTTATAAATAAAATAAATTTTTTGCACTTGTAAAAATATGAGAAAATCATTTATCATTTGTTCACACATGAGTACAACTGTATAATGGTTTTCACATTTATAAACTGAGAAGTCTATTTCACAATTTTGATGAAAATAACTGTATAAATAAATGTGAAACTGACCTCACAATCATAATTGAGAAATTGACCTCACAGTTGTGCACAAACAATCATCAACAACTGATAAATAACGGATAAACCACAGATACTAAGTAGCAAAATAACTGTGAAATTGACCTCACAGTTCTCAGTTTAGAAAGGTCAAAAACCAAACCATTTCACGTTCATAAATAAATGTGAAACTGACCTCACAGTTTTAGAATTGTGAAAAACATTTCACACTTATTCACATCACAACCAACAACTGTAAAATAGACCTCACAGTTGTTCTATGAACGAATGACATAAAAACAGTGAAATCTATCACACAGTTATGCACAATAACTGAGAAAGTGACCTCAACAATCATAACTGAGAAATTGACCTCACAGTTATGAAACCGAACTCTAAGTCTAGGACTGTGAAACACATTTAACAGTTATGCACAATAACTGAGAAAGTGACCTCAACAATCATAACTGAGAAATTGACCTCACAGTTATGAAACCAAACTCTAAGTCTAGGACTGTGAAACACATTTAACAGTTTATTCCATCACAATCAACAATTGTGAAATAGGTCATACAGTTGTTCTACAAAAGAATGACATAAAAACAGAGAAATCTATTACAAAAGAATGACATAAAAACAGAGAAATCTATCACACAGTTATTGACCATTAACTGTGAAATTGACCTTATAGTTTTAAACTGAGAAATTGAACAAACACAACCACAGCAAACAACTTCAGAATTCTTTTCCACAAAATCTCACCCAATAACTGTGAAATAGACCTCACTGTTGTTCTATAAAAGAATGACATAAAAACAGAGAAATCTATCACACAGTTATGCACAATAACTGAGAAAGTGACCTCAACAATCATAATCTAAATACCAATGTACAAAAATTTCCAACAAAAATCCACTATCCAGAGAGAACCATAATCTAGTTAACATAAAGAGTAGGGGTGGGGGTGGGCTGTTAAAGATCAAAATGTTGAAATTAATCAACCTCTTTCATCTTGCTGCCTTCAGCATCAGCATCTTCTTCCAAAGCAGGCATATCCACATCCGCATCAGCAGCATCCTCGTCAATGCTCAATCCAAGCTTCAACATCTTGTTAATGCTCTGAAAGGCACAATTGATTGCTCTGAAAGGCACAAATGATTGCTCGATACTACATAATGAAATATTATCTAACCTTTTAGGACAAACAAAATGGCAAATGGGAACTTCTTTATGGGACGGACGGAGTATTTCTATTCCTGAGGTACTCTTCTGTCTTTCCCAGTTGTCCATGGATTAAGGAGCACAAAAAATTAAACAAGTATCCTATCAGTTGATTTTCTGCAGACTGCTGTTGAAGTTACAGTATAGTTTGGCTACGTAGAGAGCAAGCAACTCAAAAAGCTTATGTTTACCTTTGAGGAGTAACGGTCGAATTAAATGCAAAAGCACATGGATCTTGTCAAAAGTGCAAAAATGCCTCTTATTAACATGCTTTAGTTGCTTCCTTGTAACGCCGGGGATGAAATTTGTCCAGATAATGATCTGACTTAAATCTTTCATTGCAGGCATTTTCCGTGGCAGGACTTGGTGGTTGGAGGCTGCAGAATGTCGTGAAGCCAAACACTATTCTGTAGAATTTCTTCTGGTAATTCCACCTCTTTCGACTCTGCTGCCTTGGTCTTGAGACTAGCATATTCATCTATGGCTTTAGCTGAATAGGAAATAACACCAAAAATGAACCAGTGAGTCAGGGATTTTGTAACGTCTTGTGCATCACTGTACTTCCAACAAACAATTTTCTTCTGAATTGATCTTGAAACCACTTTCATGGAGGCAAATGCTATTTACAAACATAATTTTATAACCTCCACGCAAGTTAATTTTCCAAGGAAGAATAATAATCAATTAAGGCTCATACCAATAAGAGTATGAACAAAATCTGAGTCCTCTGCAATGTCAAATAGAGGACCGGCTCCAAGGGAATAAGATAAAGAGTCATCAAGCTCGCCAAGGTGATAGAAAACCTGTAGGAAGAAAATGAGTCATCTCTCAGATTAATGAATGTAAAGAATTTAAATAGAAGAATCCAAAATGTAAAGGTCAGGTGTGCCAAGACTGCAAAATGCCTACCCCTATCCACTAGGAAACTAGTCTTCCAAAACAGAGATTATGAAGCTTATACTTGTCAGGCAGAGTTAGTAAAACAACAGTGCAATGTCCAGAGCCTGTTACAGCTCTGAAGACATAGTCAAGGTCCCTTGCCAACACTAGTCTAAGAGGCTGTCTGGGAACCAAAACTAACCAGATGATGTGGTATATATGGGCGAAGTCTAAGGAAAACTGGGAACCTAGTTTGGTAAGTGATATCATTATAAACATAGCAGAAGCCAAATCACCATCTGAGTAGCCAGCAATGCCATTACCAGAAAGCTTTTCAATTACACCTGATGAAAACAGAAAGCAAATTTACATCAATATGTAAACACGAATACACACACATACACCTCACACATTCATGAACAGACCTGCATCAAACCTCGGATCATTTCATCAGTATAGTATTCAGGTTCAGAGTCTTGACGTGACAAAAGAGCATCCAACATTGTTTTACTCCTCTGTTGTGCAGATCTTTCAAAGAGATGGCCTGCGAAGCCCCAATCGACTGGCAATTAGGGTTAAGGAAACCCAGCGATGTCCCAATTGAGGATCAACCAGAGTTGAAAAAACCAAAATTGGAGTCGGAAGAAGAAGACGAAGTTCCAATTGAGGTAGAAAGTGGTGCAGAAATTCATAATCCGCCCCAAATTCCCATTCTCTCTCTTAATCCAAAGATGCTCTGAAACGAACAACAATCAAGCGGGGAATCAATCCATGTCGTCGTCGAGATCGTTGAGTGATGTTCGAAGAGAAATTGAAGGGAAGACGAGAGAGGAATCAGCAGCAGCCATTAAAGGGGATGGAGAACGACAGAGGAATTGAGATGGAGAAGACGAGAGAGGAGGCAGCAGGGAATTGCGCATAGAGATAGAGAGAGAGAAGAGGAGTGCGCATAGAGAGAGAAAGAAAATGTACATGGGCAGGGGCAGTTTGGCCATTTAAATTGTTATAAAGTGGGTTAGGGACTCTAAGGTCGTTTTGGTTTAAACTTTAGGATCCTAAGGTAGAATTTAAAATGTATTGTTTTTATTGATAAATTCCACCATATTACAAGGTCTTATTGGTAAAAACCCCATATTTATTTATGTGTTTTAATTGATTTTTAAGTAACAATATAAATCGAAATTGATAAACAATGTATCGGATATTAGGAGTATAATTAATACAGAAAAAAGATGTTGACACATGATGTAACGTGGAAAGCCCTTGAGACAACTATCTCGCCGGCACAAAACCACGGGAGGTTAGGTCCCTGCCTAACCAAAAAACATTATTAAGATTTTAGTGTTACAACTTTGGAAGATGAAGAGATATGGTTACAATAGCGTGAGTTTAATAGTGTGTGCCTAAGTGTCAACATAATCTCTTCCATCTCCTATATATTTAAAGAAAAACAAAATAAAAACAAAGAAAATAATAAGAAATTGCAATACTTTTGTTTAACCACAAATTGTGCGACATAAATTCTCAGAGTCTGTCGAAAACTTCCTTGTAGACTACATTCAGCGTCTTGTCATATGTTTGAGCATCTGAATCACAAATAATAACTTTAAGTCCTCTCTTGCTGGTTACTCTAGAAAATGCTACATAAAGTTGTCCGTGACTGAAAACAGGTTGTGAAAGATATAGTCCTACATAGGAAAGAGATTGTCCCTGACTCTTGTTGATTGTCATAACAAAAGAAACGGCAAGTGGAAATTGCCTTCTTTGGAATCTTACCGAAAATTTTGTCACATCTGACGGAGATATTATCATTCTAGGAATAAGCACCTTCATGCCAGCATTCTTTCCCGAAAGCATCTTGGCTTCGACTACGTGCTTACCTACATATATGTAACAAAATTAAGTATTAAATTATATGTATATAAAAAATAAAAAATTACTGTATTTACCTAATTGAGTAACAATCATTCTGGTGCCGTTACACAATTCAGCAGCTTGATCAAGATTTCTTAAAAGCATTACTATGCACCCAACCTTCAGCTTAATAATGTGATTTGCCAATCTAGAACACTTGATAGTGTTTAGAAATTCAGGTGAGAATATATCTTCAGCACCATTTTCATCATCCTCATCCTTCAAATGGCATCAGAACTCATATATTCAACTTCGTCTCCCGGAAAGAGTGACATGACATAATCATTTATGTTATCGACAATCTCATTTGTTGGAGCAAGCACAGCTCTAGTCTGGAAGAATCCTTCGACATCCTTATTTTGCAATAAGTCAGGATATATAGATTTGACTATTTTTGCAATAGGATCTGAAGCCTCACGAATCAATATATCATCAGGAAGGTTAATGTCAATTTCCCCGTCATTATCTCCACCGGCAATCCCATCTCCGACACTCAAGAACCACTGAGCGAAATCTCTTATCTCTTCGGAATTATGAGAAGTAGAATCACCCTACATTAAGTTAAATATATACAAATTACTTAAATTGAAATAAAAATATTTAAGTAGATGAATAAAGGCTATTTAAGAATTACCTGCAATCTCATATTATGCGTCAATCTGAGAACCTCACAGTCATTCCATATTTTGGATGAACAGAGTGCAGCATGCACAATATCATGCCTACTCCCTTTAGGAACAACAGGTAAATCTATCTGAAGTCACCACCGAATACAATAACTAAACCACCAAATGATTTATTGGAATATCTCCCCTCGGGTGTACGAATAATATCTCGAAGGCTACGATCGAGAGCCTCAAAACAATGTTTATGAGCCATTGGAGCTTCTTCCCATATAATTAGTTTGGTTTTCTGTAGAAGTGCTGCCTCATCCGTACCCGACTTTAGTTTACTGCAAGTTGAGCTCTCGTTTACTTGTATCGGTATACCGAACCTAGAATGCGCGGTCCTACCTTTCGGAAGGAGCAATGAAGCTATGCCACTGGAAGCAACAGGAAGAACAATATCTCTCCTGCTCCTTAATGCAGAACACAGTGTTTTCCATAAGAAGGTCTTTCCCGTACCACCATAACCATAGAGAAAAAACACACCACCATTTCCTCGATCAACAGCCGACATAATCTTATCATAAACACTCTTTTACTTGGCTGTTAACCGAGGATGTAATCTGAAGTGCTCAGCTTTCATCTCATCAATGTCATAAGATGTTTCATCTAGAATGAGCTTATTTATCGCATCACCAATGACATTGCCCACCGGTTTAGGCATGTCTTCAAATTTATGGAGACTGCTGCAATTCTCGATCAGTAACTTCTCAATTTCTGCCAAAGCAAGATTCTGGACCTGTTCATTAATTAATTTCAAACCTGAAATTATAAAAAACAAAATAAATATATTAATATAGATAAATATATAGAATCATATTGTATAACTGTAAAGTAGAAATAAAATCATAATTGATATTTATTGTAAAACAAATATGTAAACATGGGCGAAATACTCGAATTATCGTGCATCCTCCGATACTTGTACTCTATATCATCAGATAATAAGTGCCAAGTCTTCTCCCATACCTCTCCCGGATTTGACATACTATTAGATAGTAGCAACATAGAAAATAGTCTTCTCAGACTATCGGGCAACCTCCAATGACTCGCTTCTATAATTCCATCAACATATTCCTTGTCATCATCTAATAATCCCAGAGCGTAACATGCAGATTTGAAATCGGGATGAACAACGCGATTTACAGTTCTCAAATCCTTGAATTTCATGGGACCTGCTACATGATTCAACATTATCCTGAGGTAATACAATTCTCCGCAATTCATTGGAACATGATAAATACGCCCCACTGCAAAACGTTTATCTTTCCTCGGATGCCATTCACGTTTAGTTTTATCCCATACAAAATGATGAGGAAATTCACAGTATTTATATTTTTGAGCCTCTGAATGAATACTGTTATACTCCATCCACTTCATAAATTGAGATTCTTTAACTGTCGCTTTATCCAAAACATCAGGAAGAAAGTCTGCGTCCTTGAAGGGGATACTATGGTCACCCTCCAAGTGAAAAGCCAAGCGCTCAACAGGAGGGGTCCGATAATATATGTCGAATCCGAAAATCCTCCACACAGCTTCACACGCAGAGACATATCGACAATCAATTTGCCTTTTCACCTCATCATTTTCGATTGCAAGGCATATCCTGTCGGTTCCCTTGTTTATATACTTGAACAAATACTTGATTGCCTTGCTCTGATTGCAGTACTCGACATTTATGTGAGCTTCGTACTTTAGCAAAAGATATGGATTGAATGGGACAACTGAACAATTGTCGAGAGCAACTCCACCCTTATCAATTATGAAACTCGTGTCTCTTCGCCTATATACATGATACCCATTCTCGTCTACACGAGTGCGATCATTGAATGATTTAGGGAATTTCTTTGAGCACCTGTTGTGATCCATACATGGAGATTTAGGATTAGCAGCACCACATGGTCCATGCAACATATATTCAGCAACTGCCTCGTATAATCTAGGATATTTCTCCTTGTCAGGAATCTCAGCAATAATCCACTTGTCAATATCTTCAGGATTATGACCCTGATTCTGGCGATTAAGAAAGAGAAGAATATGAGCATGCGGAAGGCCCCTCTTCTGAAACTTCACTATGTATATAACTGCATGAATCAATTAACAAAATAAGAGGAACATGCTAATAAAAAAAATATGAATGACAAAACAATAAGAGGAAAACAAATAATATTTAAAAATTTACTTACTTGCTTTTGGGGTGCCAAATACTTTACCTTCCTTGAAATCAGCAATCATCTGATTAAGCTTCATTCTAAATACCCTGTTTAATACATCAGGCCCCTTAAAGACGATAAATGGCTATCTTTCTAAAGGTTTCACTATAACCTGTTTGTATTTCTAAGAATATGTTTCCTCCTACAGGTTGATGAAGGATCATATGATGAGTCACTTGAAAAATCTACTGGAATTTCAGCTTTTGAAAAGCTTCAGTCAGGTATGCTTTCATTGTCTCGGGTTGTCTAACTGGTTGATTATCTATTTTCTCGGTAGGTAGATGTTTGTTGTCGTGGTGCAGTGGTTGCTTTGCTGTTCTTCAGCAAGGAATCAATTTTTTGCTGGTTTTTGACATCATTTTGATGGTTCGTGGCAGTTTTGGATTATGTTTTTGGCAGCTTTATTCAATGGGCATGAAATTAATTAGCAATCTAATGTATGTGAAATTTGATAAATTACACCTTTTATTCTCTCACCCTCTCTCTCTCTCTCTCTCTTTTCTCTATTTCATACTATGTACTGTTATTATTATGTATTAAAAGGAAAAGTTTAGCATTGCTTTTGAACACTCACATTCCTTTATATGAACATGTTCTCTCGACCAGTATGTTTGCTACTTTTATTTTTTAACAGGCAATATAGGTGTAAGTGTAACACAGTATGTTCCCTGTTCCTGATTTTTCTTTGAGAATGGTTTCAAAATTTAATTTGTAAAATATGTATAAACACCTTCAGAAAATTTTGCATAAACCTTTATATTCTTCTGGGCTGCTTTATATACTCTACATGTGCAAAACTCTGCAGGTTTTTAGGCTCTTATCCAAGATCAACGGCGCAGTGCGGTTTACGCTAGAAATTCCCTTCGGTGTATGTGCTTTATTGGGTACTCCAAGGTTTTCCTGCTTATTAGGGTCCTGCCCAAAGTGGGTATTTCTTGGAGCTCTTAAATCCCTACTATCGTGTTTAGAATATATTTTGATGTTGTTTGTCTAAGATTAAGGTCACTATTTGAGAATCAGTGGAAGGATACAGATTAGGGATCAAAGATTTAGGCATTTTCTTCATTGTTTGTTGGGGTGAAATGGTTCTCCGACTAAGACTAATGCGGAGTGCCTACTGAATCTTATCTCCGAATAAATACGTTTTTTTGCATCAAAAAAAATAAAATAAAAATGGCCAATTCATTTTGGGACAAAGTTGGTAAAAATTCTGCAATCAGTATTTGGTAGTATTATTCAGATTTAACATCATCTTTCTTTACAAAAAAAACCAGACTTAATGTCAAGTTCTAACTATTATAAGGGTTTTATCTGTTGGGCATGATTTGAAGTTCCAAAACTGAGGTAAGGCAAACTAACAACTTCATCCCTAGGATCCTCTCTTGGTCAATTACATGGTCAACTATTTTATTTTTGCTGAAAAAGATTATGATGCTACGCTAACATAATTGACTTTCGATCACGAAGGCTGATTGCCGATAAAGTTGCAGCAGCAGGATACTACACCTTGGCCCCTGACTTCTTCCGTGGAGAACCATTTAACCCCAACAATACACAAAGGCCTAAAGATGCTTGGCTCAAAGACCATACTCCCGTAATTACCTACCTCTTTACTCTCTACATAATCAAAACCTGATGCAAATTATTATTTTCAGTCAACATGAATTTAAATTTGTTATCTTTGTAGGAAAACGGTTTTGATGACGCGAAAACACTATTGGCTGACTTGAAAAGCGAGAGGAATGTCCAAGGTTGGATTTCTTTGGTTTCTGGGGAGGTAACTAATCTTTATAGTCGTACATACGCCTCTTTTTATCTGTGGATTTATATTAACAAAACATGGGTTCTGATAAACTCGCTTCTTGAATTATATTATTCAGAAATTTAGTTAGAGATGGCTGAGGATTGTTTAAAGCATGCAAATGATTTAAGTGGCCTGTTGCTAATTTACTCTATACTTTCATTCTCTCCTTCTTGGTTTTATACATTCTTGAATGACACAACTAAAAGAGGGACAACACACATATGAACCTAGAAGCACAACAAACATATGAAAATTACCTTGGATTAGTCGGTGCCAGTAAGATTGAATCAGATGGCGAGGAAAGAAAATATGCGCTGATGACACAATGATATTGGCGCAGGTAAAGCAGGGACTGATTTTCAACAGTGGATAATTTCGAATATTTATGTATATTTAATAGGATATGAATTGTATCCTTAACCAATAATACATTGTCAAATTATCTCTTATCAGTTTTTAAGATAGATGAATTTAAAATCATCACTTATTCATCCAAGTTTGAATTTTAGATAGAAGTTAAATGAATAATACTTTTTATTTTCAAATAATTCAATTTTCTATTGATTTCTAGAAACTGTATACGAAATTTATGGTTAAATTGTAATTTATTCTGGCATCTCTTTTAAATTTCAAAAATTACTAATTATTTTAAATTTTCAAAAATTACTAATTATTTTAAATTTTGAATTTCTATTGATTTCTAGAAACTGTATACGAAATTTATGGTTAAATTGAAATTTATTCTGGCATGTCTTTTAAATTTCGAAAATTACTAATTATTTTAAATTGAAATTTATGGTTAAATTGAAATTTAGTCTGGTATCTATTTTTAATTTCAAAAATTACTAATTATTTTAAATTTCGAAAATTACTAATAATTATATCTCCACAATTATCACCTAAAGAGTTTGAATTATTCAAAAATTGTGCTTAAATTTAGGTAACCATTAGTTTTCAAAATTTCAAAACTGATTAAATCAATCAACTTCTAATTAAGAGGGAATTTTTATTTTAAATTGCAAATTAACTTTAACTAATAATATTACAATAATGCCCTTAATCAAGTCTTACTTGAAATAAAAATGAGTTGGAAATTGAATTGCTGACGTGGCCTTTGACATGGCCTTTTCTGGAGCCTCTAAATAGTTTTGCTATATATATTATATATGATAAAGAAATCAAATATTATGATTTTTTGTTCTAAGATAACCATATTTTTTGAAAGAAGACAACAAATTTTATTTAAAAAAAAATCAAGATATGAAAAGAAAGGCAAAGACGTAAATAGTAAAACTCTGCATATTTACCTGCATATTTGAGGGGAGAAATTGCAGCTGGAACTTCCCCGGATAAAGTGCCATAACTGTTAGAACATGGATTAATTAATATGTGTCATTTAATTTCATGTGTTATAATTATTTAAATAATGTTAAAGTATAGACAAAATATGTAGAATTTCATTAGGTATAAGACTACCATTAAATGATGGGCATAATGGTAATATCTTATACATCAATAGGTGTAGTCCCTAAATGAAGTGCCCCTTGAATTCCTTTATAAAGGCCTTTCCATCAGCCTATGAAACCACTAGTTTTTTGCATTCTCATTCATTCCAAAATCTTCCTAAGTACTTGAAGACTAAAGAGAATAAGGGCACTAATCATTTAGAAGATCTACTCTTCCCTACTTAGAAGTACTATCTCCCTACTTTCTCATTTATTCAAGAACAAAATCAAGAACACAATCATGGATTCTTCAGGTACACGCTTCCGTCTTCACCTTCTTCTCTTCTTAATCTAGTTATGAGACGGTTCATGTTTAATGGATCATTTTGTTCCAATAATTGGTATCAGAGCCTACTCATATTCTTGATCAAGTTTGAGCATTATATTTTATTATGCTTTTGATTCTTCAGATTCCATGTTCATCATGTGTTCTTGAATTATTTTCATACTCTAATTCAGATTCTAGAGTATTGTATTAAAATCTAAATTCTAAATTTTGGTTTTACTCACAAGGCTTTCAATTCATAATGTAAGATTATCCCATTTTGAACATAGCTACCATCCTTGGATGCGTTGTGAGTTTGTTCATATGCATAACCACGCATTTAAAAATGTGATGTGAGTATGCGGATCTACTTGCTTTGATTGAATATTGATTCGCCATTAAGTTAAGAATTGATAGTCTAAATGTGGAAAATCGGATGTTATGGCTCGATGTCCTGGCAAAATTGGTGACTTTTCGTCAGATTTTGGTCTTGGACGGTCGCCCATCTTGCCTGGGCGGTCGCCCACTTGAACAGAAAGAATTGGCGTTGTTTCATTTTGGCCTTGGGCGGTCGCCCACTTGAACAGTCTTTTCTTCAATAATTGAAAATTGGGGCTGGGCGGTCGCCCACTAAGTATGGGCGGTCGCCCACCTGTACAGTGTTTTCAGGTTCATTTTTGCCCATAATTTTATGATAATTCGTTAATAAATTATAATATCTGGACACCAGTCGCGCTTCGGTGGTTCTTAGAGTTGTCAAACTTTAAGAATGGACGGGTAGAATAAAAGGATATTGTCTTTTATTAATAAATTTCGTTTGTTTCGTTACCATTTTAAAGTTTCAAAAATTACCTTGAGGCCTTATGTTTCCGATTAATTATATCCTTAACATTTTGAACAAATTTAACATGCTTGTTTCCCAAAGGAGACCTTGTTGATTAAATTCAAACTTGTTAAAAGATGAATGTAAATATTGATATGTGATAACATGCTTGTTTCCCAAAGGAGACCTTGTTGTTGACTAAGTATTTACATTCATGGGATAATAATTGAATAAAACATTTGGTCATTTTAAATACTTTGAACCATCCCAAAGGAAAGCGGGTATTTAAAATGAGTTGTTTATATTTTTTATTGCCAGGTAACGAATACTTTAAATGTTAGGACATTTTTAAATACTTGAACCGGCCCAAAGGAAGGCAAGTATTTGAAATGTGTTATTTAAAGTCATTTATTACCCTAAGATAAATCAAATTATAAGTCAATTCGCAATCCAAAGATTAGTTTTGATGTCATGTTGATTATCTTTTTGATGGAATTCATTTGATATAATTAATCATTATGTAGTTTCTTATATATGTTTTATGTTTCATCTTGTTCTTTTCCTTCAGATTTGATTAATGCTTCATCCGTAACTACTGCTATAAATGATGTACCTTTGATTACTGGGACTAAACTTAAAACTTGGAAAAATAATATAACGATGATCTTAGGCAATATGGACATCGATCACGCATTAGGGGAATCAAGTCCCGCTGCTCTCACTAAAGGAAATACCGTTATAGAACGAAAAAATGTTGAGCAATTGGAAAGGTCCAACAGCGTGAGTCTCATGATCATGGAAAATGCAGTTTTAAGGACATTTTTGGACAATGTCTCTGAGATCGAAAATGCTGAGTTTTTCTTTGAATTATTGTGGAAACTTGTTTTCATACGGTACAAGGGTGACGAAAATCTTCGGGAGTACATTATTGAATTATTTCATCTTTCGATCAAACTAAAGGCACTTAAGTTAGAGATTTCGGAAGATTTGCTCGTGCACTTAGTTTTGGTCTATCTTCCTCCTCAATTTGGTCCTTTTGAGGTGACCTATAAATGTCGAAAGTACAAGTGGAATATTAATGGATTACTTTCACATATGACATTAGAGGAAGATAGGATGAAATATCTTAAATTAGAAAGTACTCACTCAGCATTTACTTCTTCTCGTGGGATTAAGAGAAAAGGGAAGGAAATTGCGGTTGCAAGTAAGAAGCATAAGGGATCATTTAAGGGTCATAAAGTCAAGAAATGCTTCTTCTGCAAGGACCTTACTCGCATGAAGAACGACTACCATAAGTATCGCGAATGGCGAATTCAGAATGGTATGTCATTTGGTCTTGTTTGTACTAAGGCAAATTTGGTTTCAATTCCTTAATATACATAGTGGTTGTATTTGGTGCAACAACTCACATTAGTTCATGTATGCAGGGTTGCCTGAATTACCGAATTTCCAGTGAAGATGAGAGAAACATCTATATGGAAGCTGGAAATCCGGTTGAAGTTATAGGCATAGGGATTTTTAGATTAATGTTAAGTACTGGATATTATTTTGTTTTAAATAATACATTCATTGTACCATCTTTTGATGGAATTTAATATCTATCACAATTTTGGACAAGGAAGGTTACTCTTGTTCTTATGATAATAATAAATGTGATCTTTATTTTAAATTCCAAACTTGTCGGTACTAGTACTTTGTCATATATCGATAATCTTAATTTACTTGATATAGTCAAGAAAATGAATGAGTCCCATAATAATGAAACCAAAACTAAAGGCACTAAGCAAAAGTTATCAAGTGAAAATTCTTGTATTCTATGACATAGGCATTTGGATCATATCTCCAAAGGAAAAATTGATAAAGCTTATGTCAGAGGGAATCCTAAAACAACTTGATACTCCGGATAAAAACCTTTTGCATTAAGTGTTTTAAAGAAAAATTTACAAACATTACAGGAAATAGGATCTTTGAGAGTGTCAAACGTCTTGGAATTAATTCATATGGACATTTGTGGATCATTCACTAACCCTTCATGAAATGGTCAACAATATTTCATTACGTTCATGGATGATTACTCTCGTTATGGATACATTATTTTCTTCATGTAAAGTTTCAATCATTGGACGTTTTCAAGTCTTTTAAGGCATAAGAAAGACTATTAAGAACGTTAAATCCGATCATGGTAGTGAAAACTACGGACGGTATAATGTATTGGGTGAATAACATCTAGATCCTTTATACTCGCTATTTTGAAGAGTGTAGGATTGTCCCTCACTACACCATGCCGGGCAAACCTAGCATAGTATAGTGGAGAGACATAATAGAATCCTTAAGGAGATGGTAAGAAGTATGTTTTCTTGTACTTCTTTACCTCACTCATTATGGGCGAAGCATTAAAAACCGCAGCTTATATTCTCAATAGAGCACCTTCAAAAGCTACAGACAAAACCTCTTATGAGTTATGGATGAATAAGAAACCATCCTTAAATCATCTTCATGTATGGGGGTATCCAGCAGAAGCTAGACCTTATAGGCCTAATGAGGGCAAACTGGACCCTAAAACTGTTAGTAGCTATTTTGTAGGGTATGCCGAGAGATCTAGGGGATATAAATTTTATGACCCGAAAACTAGAACATTTTTCGAGACTGGCAATGTTAGGTTCCTTGAGGATGTTGAATTTAGTGGGAGAAATAGTGATGATTTTGAATTTGAAGAGTTAGAGGAACCACTCTTTATTCTTCAAACTTTAGTTCCTGTTGGAAATCAAGTAATTGTACCTGAAATTCAAAAAAGAACATACAATTCAAAATAATATAGAGACTCCCGTAAATAACGGACAACATGAAAATATTGGACATAATGAAATTCAACAACCTCAAAATAAGGATGAACCGGTGCCCTTAAGGAGATCTACTAGAGAAAGAAGAAGTGCTATTCCTGATATTTATATCTTGCGAAGAATAAGGACACCTTAGGTTTAGTGGAAGATGATCTAATCACCTTCCATGAAGCCATTAATAGTCCTAATTCTCATAAGTGGATCAATGCCATTAATAAGGAGTTAAAATCAATGAAAGACAATGACATTTGGAATCTTATCCCATTACCTGAAGGTGTAAAATCTATTGGTTATAAATTTATATTTAAAACCAAAAGGGATTAGCAAGGTAATATGGAAAGATATAAGGCATGTCTTATTGCTAATGGATTTACTCAAAAGGAAGACATTGATTATAAAGAAACATTTTTTTTCGGTAACTTCTAAAACCTCTTTTAGGATCATTATGAAATTAGTGGCACATTATGATCTTAAGCTTCATCAAATGGATGTTAAGACGGTTTTTCTCAATGGAGACATTGAGGAAACCATCTATATAAGGAAACCAGAAATGGTGACCGATTTAGATCAAACTAATCAATTAGTTTGTAAAATTAAGAAATCCATTTATGGGCTTAAGCAAGCATCTCGTCAATGGTACTTAAAATTTAATCAAGTTATTCTTTCATTTGGTTTTGAAACGAATCTTGGTGAAGTTTGTGTATACCATAAGTTCAGTGGGAATAGATTTATAATTTTGGTCTTATATTTGGATGATATTTTTTGCTAGTAATGATAAGGACCTTCTAAAAGAAACTAAGAAATTTCTCAAACATATTTGAGATGAAAGATCTTGGTGAAGCTTCTTTTGTATTAGGAATCCAAATACATCGTGATCGTTCACGAGGTATTTTAGGATTATCACAAAAGAGCCATATAGAGAAGGTATTACAAAGGTTTAGCATGCAAAATTGTAAATCACATGACACCCCTGTCTCTAAGAGAGATAAATTCAGTCTAAAGCAATGTCCTAAAATTAATTTTGAATCCAAGTATATGGAAATTATCACTTATGCACCGACAGTAGGAAGCTTAATGTATGTGCAAGTCTGTACTCGTCCAGACCTTGCATTTATTATTAGAATGCTTGGTCAATACCAAAGCAATTCGAAAAGAAGAACATTAAGTCGCATCCAAAAGAATGATGAAGTACCTATAAAACATTTAACTACATTCTTATGAATATAAAATCAGATCATTTTGAGATCATTAGGTATTCCGATTATGTTTTACTGGATGCAAAGATGTCGAAAGACATCATATGGTTATGTCTCTTGTTGAAGAGAAATAAGTATAAAAATGAACAAATAAATATACAACTAATAGGATCAAACTCCATATTATTGGATCCATTTTTATAAAGTGTTATCTCTTTTGATTTTTCACGAGCATACTGCTCATATGGGTGAAACTACTTTTGATAATGCTTAAATCAGTGGGAGTTTGTGTTGTTTTCTATTTCTTTGTGTTGGTTTTTATTTATATTGATCTCATTTAAGTTAAGTAGGACTGGTTGGAGATTATATATATGCGTTCATAATATATACCACCCTCCGTCCCATGATAATATATAAACTTTCCTTTTTGGGCGTCCCACAATAATATATACTTTCCTAAAATGGAAAGGAATCTTTACTATTCTCTCCACTCATTCTCTCTCCTACATTATTTTAATACTCACATCACCATTATAATTTACTATTCTCTCCACTCATTCTCTCTCCTATTTTATTTTCACACTCACAACACTTTCAATATAATAATTCCTCCTTAATTCCCGTGCAAAATCCAAAAGTCTATAAATTTCTGGGACGGAGGGAGTATTCATTAATATTCCATGCTACATATATATACTTAATCTATGTCATTTAGTTGGATATATATATGTGATTAATGTGGGTTTAGTTGCGAATCAATTACAACAACTGCCCCTTTAGTTCCTATAATTATAAGACTAATGGACGCGATTGTGTTGGATGACAATAAACGTGCACATAAGAGTTGTCATTCATTTTATAAATGATTTAAGGAATTTGTTTAGTAAAAGATACATATTAATATTAATTCAAGTGAGAGATTGTTAGAACATGAATTAATTAATATGTGTTATTTAATTTCATGTGTTATAATCATTTAAATAATGTTAAAGTATAGACAAAATATGTAGAATTCCATTAGGTATAAGACTACCATTAAATGATGGACATAATGATAATATCTTATACATCAATAGGTGTAGTCCCTAAATGAAGTGCCCCTTGGATTCCTTTATAAAGGCCTTTCCATCAGCCTATGAAACCACTAGTTTTTTGCATTCTCATTCATTCCAAAATCTTCCTAAGTACTTGAAGACTAAAGAGAATAAGGACACTCATCATTTAGAAGATCTACTCTTCCCTACTTAGAAGTACTATCTCCCTACTTTCTCATTTATTCAAGAACAAAATCAAGAACACAATCATGGATTCTTCAGGTACACGCTTCCGTCTTCATCTTCTTCTCTTCTTAATCTAGTTATGAGACGGTTCTTGTTTAATGGATCATTTTGTTCCAACAATAACTTCATTGTTAAAACTCAACTGGCATGTGAATACAATTTGTGAATTACTCCCTCTCTCTCTCTCTCCCAAAATGAATGTCCAAATTAGATTTGCTCTTGATCAAGCTCAAATTTGAATTTTTTTTGGACATTCATTTTGGGACGAAGGAAGTATTTACAGATATATAGAGGGTGTGGTTTCCTTACGTGAACCGGATTTAATGACACCTTGATAGAGAGATCCTTGCATCAACTTAGTTGCATCTACAGGAATCGGTTCGCCCTCATTGGTGAAAGATGCAGCAGCACACCCGATTTGGAACATACATTTATTACGTAAACAATAACTAGAGATCTACAACATGTCACGGCTAAAAATGACTCCCATGCCCTGCAAAAATGTAAAAAAAAAGTTGTCATAAACCTTCCTAGCTTGAAGCTCTGTCGAAATTTATTAGCAATGAAAACTGAGAGCAAAATATTTGGCATAATTAGAAGGTCCTAATAAGATGAATGTTCCACATGGTACAACAACAGTACTACCAACAAAACCATAATCCCAAAATGATTTAGAGTCGTCTAACATGAATCCTCATAATAACTTAAAACATTTTTAAAATTGCAAAATATTCAAACTAAATTTTGTGAGTTTAATCAACAAAAAATATCATCTAAAATGTATCTAAAAATATTATGGAATATCTTTTCAAAGATAAACAAATATTTTTAAAAAGCAAGCCTAAGAATTTAAAAATAATACTTTTCTCATCGAACAAAAAAGTATTAAAAATAAAATACAGACATAAAGATGAATATAAGAAGCGTACCTGAAGAAAGAGTGAAGTTGAAGGGAAAGATTCTCATGCGGTGGTCTCTGCATTTTCTGGGTTCTTCACAGAAACCCAAAATAGAGAATTTCAAAACTCCAAGCAAACTTCGCGACCTCGCGTATGAACTTCCAACTTTTCCAAACAAAATAAAAACTCCAACAACCTCTAATTAATAAGAAATCAAGTTACCTTAATACAAGGAAACTAATTAAGGTAACGGGAGGCAGTTAAAACTCTAGGGAGGTGAGAGAAAATAAAAAACAGAGCTTAAACCCTAGATCTTCGTCACATGAAGAGCCAACATTTTATTGAAAAAATCAAAACTCCAAAGATGCCATCGCCGGGTAAACCAAAGGGCTTTGAAGAAAACTTCAGATCTGTAAGTGCCCCAATCTGGATCACTCTTTTCCAAATGCACGGGAAACGCCGCAGACTCACACAAATGCAGTCTCGAACACCCGTAGCCTTCAAAAACCCCAAAAACCACCGACCAAACCAAGGGGGCCCCTTTCTGGGATAAAAAAGCTCAAAAGGACTTTTTGGAAATTTCGAAAAATTTGGAAAAGCACAACACGTCCGTGCGGACCACTTTGCTTCCAGACATCATAATTACGAAATCTCCTTAAAGTCCACAATATTTCCCTAAATCCAGGAAAACCAAAAAACTGGTAATGGTTGACAGTGTTGTGCAACACAACTAGCCAGAATCTGGATCCTATAAATAGAGGGCCCCCCTCATAATTTTCACACCTCCCTCTTCTCTCCTCTCTCCCAGCCTTCAAGCATCCCCTCTAAGACCCTTAGAGCAATCCCGATCCCTTTCGGTTCCCTCCGGAGCATTTCGAGGCCCCTCATGGTACTTCGAAGCTCTGCCGAGCCCTGCCGAGCGCTCCCGAGACGCTCCCGAGCTGCCTCGAGGCACTCCCGAGGCATTCTGAGGCCCCTCGTGGTACTCCGAAGCCTTGCCGATCCATCCCGAAGCCTTGCCAGTCCATCCCGAGGCGTTCCGGCCCTTTCCAAGCACAACCGACGATCCCAATGCACGCCGGAACTCTGTTCGAACGCAACCGACGATCCCAACGCACACCAAAACTCTGCCCGAGTCCAGTCAATGATCCCTATGATCCCAACGCACGTCGAAACTCTGCCCGAGTGCACACCTGGCAATCCCGAAGCACGTCGAAGCTGTCACGACCCTGATATTAGGCACTATTAAATTACTCGTTGAGCACGTGGGGTTCGGGTGGTAATATTTTATTTTATGCCTTTTATGCTACTTGTTATGTTTATGTGTTCATTTATTTCTTTGGATGAATTATGTGGATTTAGTATGGAAATGAATTAAATCCAATGAGTGAGGGTCTAAAGTGAATAAAGGGGAAATGGTGTAGTAGGATAATAAAAATGGGAATTTTAAATAAAAGGTTTATTTAGGTTGAGGTGCTTGGGTGTAAAAGAGGGTAGTTAAGGTTGTTAGTTTTAATCTTTAGGTCTTAGAAGGGCCTTAATGTAAAAGAATGATAATTATCCTTTGAAATTAAGAAAAGAAAATCATTCTTACCTTTTTCATCTCTCAGTACCTTCTTCTTCTTCAAAACATATTTCCATGGAGAGAAAGCAAAACCATAACCTCATCTTAGAAAAATTCTAGCACCTTCAATACTTCTCCGTTTTCAAAACCAAGGGCGGATTCTTGTTCGTGTCGGCGAGGAGATCGTTTGAAGCTACTCAAATAAATATTCTATTTTTCACCATTTAAGTAAGTTATTATGAATTCCTTTCCAAATTTGTTTATTCTTTGATTCTTGTTGTTATTAATGTTTATAAACAAGTTTTGGAAATTTGGAACATCTTTTATGGAGTAAAATGGGTTTTGGAAAAGTGGAGATTTAAATGAGTTGGGTTGTTGTGAAATGGTAAGGAAATGGGTTCATACTTGTGTTATGGTGTTAATGAATTGGTAGGAGTTGTTGCATGGCAATTGGGTGCAAGTTTGGTATCAATATTGGATTCATTGGTGTTGAAATAGTTTAGAAGGAGTATGAAATGATTTGGGTTTGGTATTGGTTGCAGTTTGGTACTGATTTTATCACCTTAAAACAGAGTAAAGAGAGTATATGTCAATTTGGGTTTGGGGGCAGCTGTTGTATAACCTCTGTTCTGAATTCTGGGCATCAGGCACGACTTGTGCTCAAGGGCATGAGTCGGGCACGAGTCGTCCCCTGGGATATGCCTAAGTCGTGACCAAGCTGGGGACGCTAGGTTCTGGTGGGGTGTAAAAGGGCACGAGTCGTGCCCTCCCCTGCAGTCACTGAAGTTGTTTCCAAGGCTTGGAAACCAAATCAAACAAGAACCAACTTGAACAATCTTTAACTTAGATTAAAGTAGAACCTTTTAGCTACACAATGATACCTTAGTTGATCAAAATGGAATAGTAGAAGTACTTTAAATATTGTTGTGAAATTGCTTCGTAGCATTGATTTGTTCCTTAGCCAAAGTAACTCCAACTTGGTAGGTGGAACTTGGATCTTCATAAAGGTTAGATATTATTGCATATTGGCTAGGTAGGGATAGTTTGTGATACCTTCCTACCTTATTTGAGTTCATATGCATTGATATTATAATACATAGTGCATGAAATAAATGTTGCACTCTAGTATTGATTAAACATGAGTATTGTTTTACCATGTTGATATATTCTCATCCCTTTGGTGGATTTAATTCAAGTAACTATTATGTGCTTGACTTGTGTTAATCAACTGATGTTTAGGGGTATAACGGAATACGATCAATTAAGGAAAGTGTGACCTAATGTGATCGGATTACGTTATACCTGTGACTGTCCCCTTCTGTGGCCACATATTAGGGTTATAGCATCTATATTGAGCCAAAAGCCTTACAGAGTTGCTACTATCTTATATGGTTCCCTGAAAAACGGGTCTTATAAGATGTGAATATGCTTAAGCAGTTCACAAGAGAGGAGTTATTATAATAGCTCTCTTCGTTATATGTTATTGATTGTAATGGAATTGTATCCTCCAATATTGTACAACTTATTGGTCAGACGGGAAAAGGTAAACCAAGGTAACGGAAGGTGTTTACTGCTTTTCAAATGTGTTATGCACCTTATAAGTGTTGTATCTTGTTTGGCATATTGTGCATTCCTAATAACTTATTGAGATTTATTCTCATACTTCTCCCTTTAATGTTTTAGATCGGCCTGAGGCAGGAGGACCCGGACAGTGAGGTCGGTGCGGAGTTTGTACGAGTATTTTGGGTTGTTAGGTACGTTGTTGTCTTAGCGGGAATGTGTATTCTATTTTGGTCTATCTCCTTGGCGGAGTTTGTATATATTGCAACTTGTTTCAAACTTAAACTTTAGAAACTTTTGTAAATGTTGTAAATAAGTTTGTTGAAAGTTAGTTCATGTTTATTCCCCTTTCCTCCAAAGTGGAGATGACCCAAGTTAGTTTGAATGTTAAGTTAATGTTAGTTTCATTTCAAGTTAAGTTAGAAAGTTTTCCAAAAATCACAGGTTGTCGTTCTTAGTTGGACTCTCCAGGTCGGGGAGCCCACAGTTGGTATCAGAGCCTCGTCTAGAGGTCAAGGGTAGATGTCTAGTTAAGGGGGAGTGTGTGATAACTGACGCCGAGTGTTTGATGCAGGTGTTTGTTATAATGGCGGGGAATGAGGATGATCAGCATAGAGCTCAAGGGAATGTTGGTAATGAAGGTGGAAATGGTAATCAGAATGCAGAAATGATGGATATGTTCAGAGTCTTTTTACAGAACATGGCAAATCAAGGTAGAGCTCAACAACAACCTGAAGGGAGGCAAGGGCACGGACTTGAGAAGTTTGTGAAGATGACACCTCCAAGTTTCAATGGGGATCCGGATCCGGTAAAGGCTGAGAGATGGCTCGAATCAATGAACAAAATATTCGCGGTAATGGAGAGCCCAGATGACGAAAAGGTTAGGTGTGCGGTCTTCAAGTTAGAGGGAGCGGCAGAGCATTGGTGGAACATTGTCAAAGATAGTTGGGATCGAGATCATACACCACAAACATGGGAGAATTTCACGCGTAAGTTTCGGGACCACTTCATTCCAATGGTGACAAGAGATAAAAAGGAGGTTGAATTCCTTAGATTGGAGCAAGGGACTTTGACGGTAGCACAGTACTCGGCTGTAAGTACCCAAATCCGGATCGTCAAAATCCGATAGAAAGTTAACCGGAATCCGTTAACTGGCCCGCTCCAGGTTAACCGAAACCCGTTAAGCTCCCCGTTGCCATGCCAACGAGACGTCCCGGGACTGCCCCGTGCATCCCGACGTCGAAACGTACTTAACACACGTCATCCCACGTAAAAGTATGGCTTTCCCTGAAAAACGCACTTTCCGACATTTTCCGGGGGCTTTTCAGACATTTTCTGGACTGTTATTTAAAAAAGGGACAAAACCGGGACCCGGAAACGAACTCCCACATAGCTGGTGACTCATGGGACACGTAGCTTGCATGCCACCTCCCTCTAGTCACCTTTCAATCAAAAATCAAGGAGAAAAGACTAAAATACCCCTGGTATGTAGTCCAAGTCCGGCCGGACTCCTTTGCAGACTCTCAGAAATTGCCAGCAAGTCCCTCCAAATTCCAAAGTTTGACAAAGCCCCCTGGATTTCAGGCTAAGTCCGGCCGAACTCATGCTGAAATTTCACCTATAAATAGAAGGGCTATCAAAGCCATTTATAAGAACAAATTTACTCTCCATTTTCACCACAGCCACGGCCCAAATCAAATCCTCCCTCTCCCAAGCTCCCGTTTTGCCTCGATTTGCGTGAAAACTCCGCGTTTCAACCAAACACGAACCAAAACACCTCGAAACACCGTTCCAAACCACTTTTCGTATCCCGTATACACCCCCCGAGCAAAAGGAGTCGACCCTAGCTATAGGTATAACTCCCTCTCTCTAATCTCTCGTTCCGCCTCGGTTTACGCGCCAGTCGCTATAACCGTTTCGGACGAACATCGTTGAAATGTAGACGCCTCCTTCTAACAGGGTCCGATACGTTTTAGCCCCTCGATCCTCTTCTCTTCCCGTAAGAGAAGTAATCACGGGTTAAAACGGCGTTCCGACCCCGTTCCGTTTAAATTTCTGTCATTTACAATTTCGGATCGATCGATTCGTTGAACGTTATTTAAATTCCTGTCATTTACCATTCCGGACCGTTTGATCCATCAAATGTCATTTACATTTCTTGCAACTTTACAATTCCGAGTCGTTTGGCTCGTCGATCGTCATTTACAATTCCGAGTCGTTTGGCTCGTCGATCGTCATTTACGATTCCAGATCGTTTGATTCCGTTGATACCGCACTTTAAATACTGTCATTTACAAAGTCCGACCCGTTTGGATCGTGATAGTATTTACCTTTCAAAGTCCGAGTCGCAACCCGATTCGTCGATTGAAAATCTTTTAATACGTTTTTTCCCGTAAAAATCGTTAACAATGTAATGCCCGGTTCAAAACCGGAGTTCGACATTCGAACTCTCTTTCAAAATGCGCGAAATGACGTTTGGCATCCAAACGCTCATCTTCAAACTAAAAAGCCGAATTTTGACACTCAAATCATTTAATACGTTTTTTCCCGTAAAAATCGTTAACAATGTAACGCCCGGTTCAAAACCGGAGTTCGACCTTCGAACTCTCTTTCAAAACGCGCGAAGTGACGTTTGGCATCCAAACGATCATCTTCAAACTCAAAAGCCGACGTTTGACATTCAAACGCTCTTTTCTTAAAAGTCAACATTTGACACTTAAGATAAACAGTTAAAATCAGCATTCACGCCACTTTTCCAAAAAAACCACAAAACCGACGTTTGTCATTCAATCGCTCGCCTTTTCAAACAAGATCACCTAATCAACGTTTGACATTCAAACCAAGATTAAGCTTGTCATTCAAGCCCCCATTTCAAAAATGCAAACACACACACACACGCACACGTTTTCGAGAAAGGTAGAAAGACTCGTCATACGAGGCGTTTCGGGTGATCTCGTAATACTCTTCCCGAAACGTAATGTGACCTCCGAACCTAACAATCTTTGGTACTAAAAAGCTTTTTACTCGTTTTTGCTACCAATAAAAATGACTCCCCGTTTTCAAATAGCCTTTTCCTACGTTTTTGCTACCAATAAAAATGACACCTTTTTCACTATAGCCGTTTCTCAACGTTTTGGGCTCAAAATACAAAAACCGTGTGGCGACTCCTCTTCCTTCCCAAAAAGCGAGGTCTCAGACACCAACCCTCCCACGAAAGACAACCGCCTTCCGCATCCGTGCGAAATCCGGGTAATTTCAGTTGTCGACTCCGCTGGGGACGTGGATACTTTTTTCAAAACTACCGTTGTTTTTACGTGGGTCAAACTTTCGTTTACCCTTCCTCGTTTTCGTGTGCGTGTGTTACTTTAAACCTTGAACGGTTTTTTCAAAGGCATTACATTGTCGTCTTTTCAAAATCATACCATGTTTGTGCATCCCCATTCATGTTTGATTTTCATGCTATCTTTTGAACTGCGCATCAAAATTCTTTAAGACACGTTTTGAAAAATCTTTGTATTACTCAAAAAAAGAATTTTAGTGACCGCACACTACTCGCACTTGCTGCCTCGGTACACCGCACTTCACGTGCACTTGCTGCCTCGGTACACTGTACACTATGACCCGTAACCCGGGATGGCCTTATCAGTTGCATCTCGGTTGGTCTGCCAGACACCTTTCGAGAGCGCACGGGGTCGTCCCAAACAGCCCATCCTAGCCTGTGTAAGCCATGCACTCTTTGTGTCACACTTTGTCCAAGACCCCGGTTGGTTTTTGGCTTAGTTCGTGTCATAAAGCCTAAGTGTATGTTTTTTATGCCGGGTTCTGCCACGAGTCAAGCTCGAGAGGTTGAGACCGAAGGTCATTCCCGACCCGAAGTCTTGAGCTTTTCAGCCTTGACTTTGACGTTTAGCTCTGCCAAAAAATATACCCGAAGGTTCAATGTGACACCGTGTCACCAAACCTCACCGTATGCATCGTGCCAGCCACAACTTGGCCAAGGCCGAAAGCTAAGGTACCTCGCGCAAGCGAGTCAGGAGAGGTCATGCCGAAATTTTGGCACGATCCCCGCCTTAACTTAAGGACGTTGACTTCGACTGTGGCCTGTGCGTCACATACGTTGGAAGTTTGCGTGATCAGCTAGCCTTAAGTTCACTTTTTCCTTTGTCGGTGGAACTCGCTTGCCTTATAGGACATCGCTCGGGATTGTCCGTCCCGAGAAAGATGATCTACAAATGGAAACGAGGGGCTTATAAGCGTAGTGACGAGATCCATTGATTAGAGCTCTAGGATTAGTTGCGAAAAAGAAGACACGCTCTTTTCCAACCGATTAGGACTCTGAGAAAATGCGTTTTAAGTAAACATTAATCGGTAACTGCACATTGCACAAGCCCGAAACCTTGAGCCAAATACCCTTTTCCGAAGCCTAAACCCTGCCTTTCGTTCCCTGCAGCGAGCAGAAAGTGGTTCAGATTTCCGGGTCGGCGCCTCGCGAGTACGATTATGGCGGCGTCGAGCAGGTTCTTCGGTTCCCTTAGTTCCCTCAGCCAGAATATCCGACATGTCTAGTTCACCGAGAAATCGTGACGGAGACGGACCTCCGTCACCGATAACAGATATGACTTTGGAAGAAGTCATCAGGGCTTGTGAGGTTCACAAGAGGCAGAAAGAAGATCAGCAGAATTTCGTGGTACAACTTCTGAATGAGCGAGGTATAGCAGCTATCCCCCAGTCAGATGGTACTTTCGTCCTAGTCGAGGATGACGATTCCCCGAAACCAGTTCCTCAAACCTTCAACCAGGTTCCTCCCCCGCCAACTTACGGGATTCCTTCGAACCAAGGAAACAGCCGACCTAGGCTTCACATTGCCACCTCCCAGGGCAACCCTGTCATATTTGGCCAAGCTAGTGCTACTCCCATCACTCAATACCACCAGCGCACCGCTGGACCATCTCAAACAGATGCCAATATCCTTCAATACCCTCCCGGGTTCATCCCGTTGCCTATACACGAATCCCAAAACATCGGGGACAAACCCCGATACAGTTCAGAAAAGGCTCCCATATATCCACATATATCAAGCCTTCCACCTCCAATCACTACCGCTCACGTGGTAGCACCCGGCGCCGAGCCTCACAGTCCACCACTGGACCCTACCTTAGCCTGGATGGTCGAACAGATGAAAGACCTGAAAGCCACCATGAGCAGCTCAAAGCAGGAAACGCTCAAATCCACAGATCCGGGAATGGTCACGCCTCTCCCTGCCAAGTTCCGAATGCCGAAGATGAACCGATTCGACAGAACCGAATGTCCTCAAACGCATGTTGATGCCTACGTTCTCGGTATGAGAGCGAAAGGAGCAACCCTCTAGCAAATGGCCGACCACTTCCAGCATACGCTCAAAAGCTCAGCATTACGATGGTTTCTGAGGGTCAAGCCTGCGGATCGCCACACCTGGGATCAGATCAGTAACATCTTCCCGAAATCCAAGATGCGTATTCAACTTAGAGTGGGAAACAAGTCGTGAGGACTTAATCACCACTAAGCAGAAAGCGGATGAAAGTGTCGGAGAATTCTACAAGAGGTGGAGTTGGAAACTCTCCGAAATCATGGAGCCACTCTCCAAGGATGAGCAGATGCGGATCTTTAAGTCTTGCTTAAGACCGTCCATCAGAACTCTCATCAGTCATCATTTCTTCCCAGATCTTCGGGCCATGGTCAATGCCGTCTCACAGTTCGAGAAGGATCTCAAGGAGAAGTTGGCTCTTGCCACGGCCATACGTATACCGATCGGCGGTTGCATTCAATCCCGCACTGGCCCCGGCAAAGGGAAAGATACGTCTGTCAACTACATCCATCGGGGACAGCGATCGGGCAACAAAAACCCGGTCCCGCAAGCGGCAATTCCACTCGAAGCGACTGCCGTACACTTCGACAAGTTTGACATGCCACTGAGCAAGATGCTGGAAGGGTTAATCAAGGAAGGTCTCCTTAAACCCGTTGCAAATTACAAACCCAAGAATCACGTAGTCAATGCTGACAAGAGCAAGTACTGCGCCTTTCATCAGTATCACGGCCATACCACCGACAACTACGTGGGGTTACGATACGAAATCCAGAACTTGATAGAGGAAGGAAAATTGGAGCGTCCCCGTGGACCCAATACAGTCGGAAATCCTTTCCCGAACAACAGTGTGAATGCCATTGAATGGGTGCCCAAGAAGATTGTCGCGAGCCGGTTCCTCCGCCTCTTCCAAACTGGTCCTCATCTAATGTCCACATCGGCTACGATGTTTGTGGCCCTCCGCATGCACTGAGTACGAGTCCTAAGACATGGTCAGGAGCAATCCTCCGAGAAAACAGAAGAAGAAGTCCTCTTAACAGCAACTGAGAGAAAGATACGAAGCTGGAGACACCAGTGTGGGTACACTCGGAGAGCCATCCAAGAGGTTCGGCTACTATGTACTCTACTCCAGCCAGTCCTCCCTTCCTCCAGGCCATGCATCTTTAGAGCAAACAAGGGTGGGAAAGCCGAAAAGTCCTGCTGACACCAGAGTTCAGACCTTGGGACACGGGAATACCTCAGATCTTGGTAATCTTACTGCCAGTCAAAAGCCTAACCCCCCGCGGGATCAGCTAAGGTTCAATTTGTCCAGCTTCCGAGCACGGACCGACAAAGGAAGGTCAAAGTCAGCTTGGCACTCGCACTCGATCAACGTGCTAACCAAGGGCATCAACCGCCACAAACAGCCTCAGCACCATCCCGAGGCTCCAGCGAAGGCTTTACCTTGCAAGAGGAAAACAGGAAACGGGTGGCTGGATGACTCTCCTTCTCCGGATAGAGATCAGATCTACGATTCCCAACTGTATGTCAGTATGATCACGTTCTGTGACGAAGACCTACCGAGAGATGCCTCGGGGCACAATGAAGCTCTGTACATCACCCTCAGGCTCAACACCATATCACTCCCCAGAGTATTGGTAGACAACGGGTCTGCCATTAACGTTCTCCCTCTCAGCATGATGCGAGCCCTCCGTATCAACCAAAGCCACTTGATTCCGTCAACCCGGACTATCAAAGCCTACGATAGCACGTCTCGTCCCATCCTGGGGACGGTGACTCTGGAGCTCTGGTTTGAAACCCAAATGGTGCCAGCAAAATTCCACGTGATGGACATTCTGTAAGTACGCCAATCCAATTCGCGATCCTTTTTAGGTGCATTTTAAATGATAAAATCGCACTAAAGGGCGTTTTGGTAAATTCCCGGTCCGTTTCGAGACTTCCGGAAATATTTTATATGTTTCTCGCGAAGGAAGTGTATTTTAGTATTTTTCCCGGACAAAAGGACCTAAAAGGAATTAATCAGTTTGGACCTCTTGGGAATTGGCCCGGAATGTTCCAGAATCTGGTTTTGGCGCCAGAATCGGTTATTGGCGTTCCCAGTCGTGCGACAACTTGAGGCATGGAAATTGGATACGTTGGGTCGTGCGACCAACTAATCCAATTTCCCAATTTACGTATAAATATCCAATGCCTTCATTTTGTCGAGGGGGCTCTCACACCAACACACAGTTCACACACACAACCTCACCTTTCTCTCTCAATACGCATAGATCTCACCTCTCTCTCTCCTCTCTCTCTCTCTATATGCAGTACGCAGAAGACCACCATCTTTGCTCCCCAAATCCCTTCATCTCTACCCAGCTTCTCCCCCAAACCAATTCCTCCTCCTTCGGCAAGCTAAACCCAATCAACCGGCCCTATCGTCTTCTCTACCAACGCCGCCCCTGTTGTCGCCCCTCAACCGTCTTCTTCCTTACCAATCTTCGGCAAATTCAACCCACTTCAACCTTCCCAATCAGACCAGCGACCTATCCTTCACCTAGCTTCGACAAAATCTTCTCCCAATTCCCCCTCAACCAATACCAATACCGATCTCCCCTGTCCAGAACACCACCGGTGACTACCCAAACCCAACAACAACCACAATCTCTTCCCCTGCATCTAAGCCGTCAACCACACCGCCGCTCCTCAACGCCTGTTACAACCCCTAAGCCGTGCACCACCACCTACTTTGGCAACTCAACAACCAACCCTCACCGTTCTCTTTCCCTACCTCGATTGAACTCACCGGCAGCAACCCCAAACACCATTGCCGTTCCCCTGTTCTGTTCTGGAAGCCAAGGCTGTCGCACGAACTGGAAGTGTCAAACAACTCCGATCTGATTGTTGAGTTTGTTCCGTGAAGCTGAATTGAAGAATTCGATACCTAACTTGGTATCGAATTTGTGGACTACGAGGGTAACGATTTCCTCACTTTCATCTCTTATTTACTATTATTTGTCTCGTTGCAATCTATTCCCCGGACTTGATAATTACAAGTCCCAACTGCCGATCTCTCTGTTTAATCTGTTTAGCTTGGGTTAATTGGTATTCATAATGTGAATTGTGGTATTTGTTGTTCATTGGCCAAAGGAGCGTGGATCTCCCTATATCCACGTCTCCTTGGTCAATCCATTATAAATTCATTGTTTCTGTGTTGGATTGGTATTGTGTTGGGATTTGGTTTGCTTGCTGTTGAATCTGTGCTTCAAAATGTAAGGTCCCTGTAAACAGTAAACATGTGTCACGCGACACATCGTTCCTAGCATGTCCTGTGTCACGCGACACATGGTGACCATCTGCAGAGGATCATCCTTTTAGTTGTAAATTCTGTTTTGTTTGTCCTCGATGTAAAGTGGGATGTAGCCTCCCAGAGTCAATGGCTTACAAATTGTATTTTCCCCTGTTTAGCAATAAAACATAGCATTGATTTGCATTTTAACACATATCTTGTTACACACATGTTGCACACACTTTTGGATGAATGAATGTTGAACATAGAAAGACTCGTCTACGAACGAGGTGTGTCGGGTGAACTCTCGGTTCTTCCCAACACGTAACCTGACCCCCGAACCCATTTTCTCTTACAAAAGGTTTTCAATGTTTCCTCTTAATAATGGCGTGGCGACTCCTTTATTTATTTTTTTCGGCGAGCGCACATTCAGTGGCGACTCCGCTGGGGACTTGAAACTTGTTTTTCAAAAGTGGGTCAAACTTTCGTCCTTGTTCAACAATCATTTCATTCACTTGTGTGTGCATTGTTTGTGACATCATATGTGTATAAATGCATCTTATTGCTTTGTTTTGTTCCCTCCCCTTTTCTTGCTTCCTGTGTGTTATGCTGTGGCCTGGGGCTTGGGGCTGAGTCATTTGCATTGTGCTTGGAAGGCCGGGCTGATTTTGATTCTTTGTTCGAATCTTTGGAAAGGTGACTCCTTCTGTCACGCGACAAAAAGTGCCCTCCATATCCTGTGTCACACGACAGAAGGTGCCATTGTGCAGGACTGAGAATTTTGATACAGGTTGTGATTGTGGGGCAGTCCCCCATGATCAGATTTTTTGATACTTGATTTATTGTACTCTGTGGGAGTGTGTGTGTGTTATTTTCTTTTATCACCCCTTTTCCAAAAATAAAAATAAAAAAAATTAAATAAAAAAAAATAAAGAAATTTTTTTTCAAAATAAAGGAACATAGCCATCCCGCACACTACTTCACGTAGATCTAGAGCCCTCGGGTGCGATTGACGGCATCGCGGACGGTGATGTACGTCGCCTACGCTTGAGCGCCTAATATCAAACCTATCCCCCTAGCGCGTATAGGTGGCGCCACACTTTAAACCTTACCCAAAACGGTTGGTTTTGACACGCCATTTTTCAAATACACTAAAATGAATTGTTTCAAAATTTCTAATAAGCTTTCGTACCTATCCCAAAACCTAGCACATGTGGGCATGTTGCCATCGCAACATGGTTTCACGAAAGGACATGTCGTTCCCATGGCATGTTCTAACGAGAGATCATGTCGCTTTGTCAACGTGCACCGACGAGAGGTCATGCCGGATTTTTCCTTGAAATTCTTCGGGAATACCCGTTATGCTGCCCAAATTTCTCCAGAAATTGGGGCTGCTCGTTCGTCCCATAAATGCTTTGGTTTGGTTTAGGTATTATCGCCTATTATTAATTTTGACTCAACGGATTTGGTGTATTTTTGGATGATGTGTCGATAGGTTCCCCCGAGGTCTAGACTGCGTGAATAAAGGCTTATCCTTTTCCAGCCGTCTCTAGGACTTAAAACACCGATTTCTACTTGAACAATAATAAGTGTTGCACGAGTCCGTCTCCTTTCCCGTTCTTCCCTCTCCCGTACCTTCTCAAAGTTCTCTACCCTCCGTCTATACATGCCCTCACCTCTCCACCTTTGCAAGGCTACGGCAAGTTGGGTGTGCGCTCTCGTTCCCGACGCTCATTGGTCCATATTCCTGAGGCAGAAGCAGTTCAAGTGCCCGAGCGGTCGTCCATCTGATTCGAAATCCAAAATGCTCGGTGCAGGGAAGATTATGGCCCACCAGCTTGGAGGTTCATATCCCATGGGTGGGCAGAGTGCAAATGGTGCGTCCATCGAAAAGTTGCGAGCTACACTTGAAAAATATTCTTCCTCGCAAGCGAGAGGCCCGGTTACTTGCTCAGATTATGAAAGCTAAGGAGAGACGGCTTGTGAAGGACAGAAAGATCGAGAAGGGTCCTCATCCTACCGATGGCAACGATGCTCTTCCGTCCATCCAATGTTGAAGCAGTCGATCAGTCCTCGTAGGGTCTAGAATGTCCACTGTCGGACATGAGTCTATCGAGTCCAAGTTGGACCAGTTTTGCTTAGCAGTGATAAAATCTTTGTTTCTCTTCTTGCTAGACTCGAGACATTACTAGCACACCTACATTACACTCGATTGAAATTGTCTTATTCCAAATGATCACTTGTGCTACTCACCGACTAATGCTTTGAAATGACTAATGTTTAAATTGATCGGAGTGAGAAAATCGACTGATATCCTTCACAAAGTGGGGCTTACCAATTTCCCACCTCGATTCCCATATGCTCACATACTTTCCTTCGTCTTCGCTATCTCGTTGCTCGATGAATTTGTATGGATCTTCCGCGAAGTAAGCTTAAAGCAAGCAATGACGACTTGATCTCGTTCGGATCATCCTGTAGGGACTGCGGTTGAAACCTTTCACCCTTAGGAAAACCATTACCTCACCCTCACTAAACAATACCCCTTCGGTTCAAGATCGGCACGTTTGGAAACCCATTTAGCCATTGCCATGAAAAGAGAGACTATCCTTGAGGCTCCCGTGATTCAAAGAAAGATCGACCGTCTCCAAGCTCAAGAACGACGGAAAGCAATGATCCATCCTGGGGACTAGCTGAAAATTCTCCTCTCAAAGACAAAAAAAAAAAAAAAAAAAAAAAAAAGAGAGACAAAAATACAAAAAAAAAACATAACAAAAAAAAAAAAGGAAAGAAAGAGAGCCTAGTCCCCAGCGATTCTCTCAGAAGTGAAAGTCAAAAGATGCGGTCATTACTCAAAGAGGAGTCTCAGAGCGAATAAGGAGACAGCACGAATGTCCCTCACCACTACCTCAACCAATTATGGCTGTCCTCTCGATCTTAGAGGATATTCCCAATACCTCAACCAATTCCGGCCGTCCTCTCAATTTTAGAGGATATTCCCAATACCTTGACCAATCCCAAGCCGTCCTCTCGATTTTAGAGGACATTCCCATTACCATTACCCTTACCTTTGCCTTTAACCAAAGCCAAGATCGACCTCTCATTCTTAGAGGCAACAAGGAGGCAACCACAGATTTCCCTCACCTTAGAAATCCCAAACACATACCCAAGAGCCAACCTCTCATCTTTAGAGGTTTAGCCAGCAAAAAGCCTAGCCGACCTCTCATTTTAAGAGGCCATGATATCCTGAATCACCCAAAGACCGATCGAAATCCCGAAGCCCAGTCACAGTCCCTACAGGATAGCAGTTTCATTCCAGTATCGTCGAGATCTTAAAACAAATTATTGCTTAAAGCGGAGCCAAGTCCATCCCGGCTCAAAGGACCGTCAAGTGGAGATTGTGCAAATTCTATCTGTTCATTCGACGTTGTATGTGAGCATATTTCATTTCTCCTCCGCAAACACCCGCCGTGGATGTCCCACTGGGGCTTCACATCCGTGTATCCCATCGACACTCTAAGAGGACATGTTCTTTCAACTCTCGAAATCCTAGAAGGTCCTCAGATCCCTGAATTCCAACGTTCATTCTTTTCATTCAGGATAACCCGAACTACGGCGACCTGAGCTCCTCCTATGGAGGGGAACGTAGGCAACCATAACTGGTTCGGTCGAAATCGCAAACAAATCTCAGAAGATCCGGTCTCCTCAAGGACCATGCCCATACACTGTCTATCCTTCCGAGTTTGATTCTCGATATCAGTGGGCTTTCTCCTCAGGATTGATAAAGACATTTGCTCATATCGGCTTTGGCGGTTGACTAACCCGAACATCAATAAAGGGCTTTAAGCAGCTTTGTGATCGTCACGAATAGGATAAGTTTTCAAGTGTCTCGACAAGTCTTCTCTTTCTACATCATAGGAAGATAGAGCTAAACACTGTGTCGGTCAGCAGGGGCTTCCATTTACTTTTCCACACCTTGTTGTGCTTATACTCTCTCAAAAGAGTCAAACCCATAAGCGAGTATGTCACACAAAATCGGGATTCATTTCCCACTTTTCGAAAGATGCGCCCCTGCACGTAAACACTTTCGAGTCTTATCCAGCGATTGATTGACTACGATTTGAAATGATGGGTTGCCTCCTCGGCCACAAGATGACTCTGCCTGCGATGAAGCTGCATGGAACGTCCTCAAGCTAGGGCTTTGGTTAAGGTATCCCTCCGGCTCTCCTAACCAGATTCCCTCCAAGATTGCTTTGCACTGTCAACTGGGGCTTCGCCAAGTCGGGATTATCCTCTGCACCCCCTCTGCTGCTTGCTGTCTCAGACGCGCTATACACTTTGTCCTCACTAGCAATGGACCTGCTGCAACCAGTACTCCCGGGAGCGTCCCCGACTTGCCTAAGCTACACCATCACTTATACGTTTCCCCTATAACGGGAGAGGGTCCACCCCATTACAAACACTTTTCGTCCCATACACAATCCCTCATAGAGCAACTGATACAGACATATCTGCTCACCAAGCCGTGCAAAATCCCCCTACTTCCTATTCTCCCCAGCTGAGGTGGACTTGTGCAACAAAAGATTAATAATGCATAAGCAAGAGGTTAAATAAAATGCAAAAGTGTCTAGAGTGTTGTGTCTCCCCCGCAGAGTACAATAATCAGGTGATCGTAATGTGATCGTGAGGACTGCCCCTCGAATCACAATCTTGGACAGGGATTCCAAACCCCGCAGGTGGCAGACCCCGCCTCTATTATCTTCATAAGGCCCAGAACTACGATTTGGCTTGATTCCCTTTTTTAAGGGATACGTAGGAATCCTTTCTCCAAAGGTCCAGCCATCCGATCTCACCAGCATCATATGAAAGAGCCCCAATTGCCTCAGCCCCCAAGCAGTACTTGTCAAAGAAAAAAAAAAGAGGAAGAAGAGCCCTAGCTGCCTCAGCCCCCAAGCAGTGCCTGTCAAAGGAAAAGAGCCCCAGCTGCCCTAGAAACCAGACAACAAGGCTCACCAGTCTCGGCGACTTCAAAAGCCTATTCTGCATGATAAGCCGAGACAAAGAGTCCGCATCTGTCAATCTCCCCAGCTTACCGAACCAAAAGAAAGAAGCCGACTCCCCAGGAATGAAGAGTCCCCGGCTTACCGAACCAAGAGGAAAGAAGCCGACTCCCCAGGAATGCAGAGTCCCCGGCTTACTGAACCCAAAAGAAAGAATCCGACTCCCCAGGAATGCAGAGTCCCCGGCTTACCGAACCAAAAGAAAAAGAAAAAACAGCCTCCCAAGCAGTGCCCAACAGAATCCTCGGCCCCAAAAGAGAAAGAAAGAAAGCCGACTCCCCAGAAATGCAGAGTCCTCGGCAAAGTGAAAGAAAGAATAGCCTCCCAAAGCAGAGCACACCAAAAAGAAAAGAAGAAGAGTATAAAAGCCCGTGTTTGTGACAGCCTCCCAAGCAGAGCGTCCCAAAAGAAAGAGAAAGAAGGCCGACTCCCCAGAAATGCAGAGTCCGCGGCCCCAAAAGAAAGAGAAAGAAGGTCGACTCCCCAGAAATGCAGAGTCCGCGACCCCGAAAGAGAAAGAAAGAAGGCTGACTCCCTAGAAATGCAGAGTCCGTGGCCCCAAAAGAGAAAGAAAGAAGGCCAACTCCCCAGAAATACAGAGTTCGCGGCCCCAAAAGAGAAAGAAAGAAGGCCGACTCCCCAGAAATGCAGAGTCCGCGGCCCCAAAAGAAAAAGAAAAAGTTATCTCACCAGACAAGAGCAGAGTCCCTAGCTTCCCAAGCAAAGCTAAGGGCACATAAGAAAAGACGAACAATTAACAAGGACAGTCCAGCAAAAATAAAAAAAAAACCGACAAAAGAACAACAAGGAACAGAACAAAAGAAGTAGCGTGAGACCCCTGGCAGCTACACCTATCCCCAGCAGATCTGAAGGCGAAGTGGTATGAGACCCTCCGGCATCCACAAAAGACCAGTTGCAGCATGAGACCCTCCGGCAGCTACAACTCGTCAGCAGCAGTAGTGTGAGACCCTCCGGCAACTACCCTACACCAAAAGAAGTGGTATGAGTCCCTCCGGCATCCACAAAGAGAAGCAGCAGTAGTGTGAGACCCTCCGGCAACTACCCTGCACCAAAAGAAGTGGTATGAGACCCTCCGGCATCCACAAAAGACCCGTTGCAGCATGAGACCCTCCGACAGCTACAACCCGTCGACAGCGATAGCATGAGACCCTCCGGCAGCTACAACCCGTCGACAGCGATAGCATGAGACCCTCCGGCAGCTACTCGCAAATACCAGTTGCAGCATGAGACCCTCCGGCAGCTACAACCTGGCACTAAAGACAGCTACTAGCCAACCGCAGTAGTACCGACCCCGAAAGAAGTCACAGGTAAGCACATAAAAGGTATGAAGACACATTTCTACCCCTTTCTTGCTTGTAGTTAGTAATTTCCGAACTACGATTTGGCTTGATTCCCTTCTTTAAGGGATACGTAGGAATCCTTTCTCTGAAAGGTCCAGCCATTAGACTCCCCGATTCACCCTCGAGCCCGTTACCTTATCCCTTGATGCTCATTGGGATTGGGTCTTATTTTATCGACAACCCCACTTTTTCCAAAAGTGACGTTGCCGAGGGGCTCTTTAAGTATGCCAATCCAATTCGCGATCCTTTTTAGGGGCATTTTAAATGATAAAATCGCACTAAAGGGCGTTTTGGTAAATTCCCGGTCCGTTCCGAGACTTCCAGAAATATTTTATATGTTTCTCGCGAAGGAAGTGTATTTTAGTATTTTTCCCGGACAAAAGGACCTAAAAGGAATTAATCAGTTTGGACCTCTTGGGAATTGGCCCGGAATGTTCAAGAATCTGATTTTGGCTCCAGAATCGGTTATTGGCGTTCCCAGTCGTGCGACAACTTGAGGCATGGAAATTGGATACGTTGGGTCGTGCGACCAACTAATCCAATTTCCCAATTTACGTATAAATATCCAATGCCTTCATTTTGTCGAGGGGGCTCTCACACCAACACACAGTTCACACACACAACCTCACCTTTCTCTCTCAATACGCATAGATCTCACCTCTCTCTCTCCTCTCTCTCTCTCTCTCTATATGCAGTACGCAGAAGACCACCATCTTTGCTCCCCAAATCCCTTCATCTCTACCCAGCTTCTCCCCCAAACCAATTCCTCCTCCTTCGGCAACCTAAACCCAATCAACCGGCCCCATCGTCTTCTCCACCAACGCCGCCCCTGTTATCGCCCCTCAACCGTCTTCTTCCTTACCAATCTCCCGGCAAATTCAACCCACTTCAACCTTCCCAATCGGACTGACCTATCCTTCACCTAGCTCCGACAAAATCTTCTCCCAATTCCCCCTCAACCAATACCAATACCGATCTCCCCTGTCCAGAACACCACCGGTGACTACCCAAACCCAACAACAACCACAATCGCTTCCCCTGCATCTAAGCCGTCAACCACACCGCCGCTCCTCAACGCCTGTTACAACCCCTAAGCCGTGCACCACCACCTACTCCGGCAACTCAACAACCAACCCTCACCGTTCTCTTTCCCTACCTCGATTGAACTCACCGGCAGCAACCCCAAACACCATTGCCGTTCCCCTGTTCTGTTCTGGAAGCCAAGGCTATCGCACGAACTGGAAGTGTCAAACAACTCCGATCTGATTGTTGAGTTTGTTCCGTGAAGCTGAATTGAAGAATTCGATACCTAACTTGGTATCGAATTTGTGGACTACGAGGGTAACGATTTCCTCACTTTCATCTCTTATTTACTATTATTTGTCTCGTTGCAATCTATTCCCCGGACTTGATAATTACAAGTCCCAACTGCCGATCTCTCTGTTTAATCTGTTTAGCTTGGGTTAATTGGTATTCATAATGTGAATTGTGGTATTTGTTGTTCATTGGCCAAAGGAGCGTGGATCTCCCTATATCCACGTCTCCTTGGTCAATCCATTATAAATTCATTGTTTCTGTGTTGGATTGGTATTGTGTTGGGATTTGGTTTGCTTGCTGTTGAATCTGTGCTTCAAAATGTAAGGTCCCTGCAAATGGTAAACATGTGTCACGCGATACATCGTGCCTAGCATGTCCTGTGTCACGCGACACATGGTGACCATCTGCAGAGGATCATCCTTTTAGTTGTAAATTCTGTTCTGTTTGTCCTCGGTGTAAAGTGGGATGTAGCCTCCCAGAGTCAATGGCTTACAAATTGTATTTTCCCCTGTTTAGCAATAAAACATAGCACTGATTTGCATTTTAACACATATCTTGTTACACACATGTTGCACACACTTTTGGATGAATGAATGTTGAACATAGAAAGACTCGTCTAGGGACGAGGCGTGTCGGGTGAACTCTCGGTTCTTCCCAACACGTAACCTGACCCCCGAACCCATTTTCTCTTACAAAAGGTTTTCAATGTTTCCTCTTAAAAACGGCGTGGGGACTCCTTTATTTATTTTTTTCGGCGAGCGCACATTCACATTCCATCCGAATTCACAGCTCTGTTGGGATGCCCTTGGCTACATCACATGAAAGCCATAGCCTCCACTCTCCATCAGTGCGTCAAGTTCATTAACCGCCAGGGAGATCTTGAAGTCATCCAAGGGGACAGTTTCCTCATAGGAAACGAAGTCGAGACAGCAGCCAAGCGTGCCCGCAACCAGGCACCGAGGCTACCTCCTTCAAATCAACCAAGGGACTACCGGGGCAAATCTCATCAGAATCCCTCAGAGTCTGGAGATGCTAACTATGTCAATGTCCTCGAGCAGGCAGACCCTGAAGCAGTCCTGTATATCAAGTTAAACTGTCGTTTCCAACATTTGGAGGCAGATTGGAAAGAAACACTGAGCATCGCCATGATGCGGGCACATAAACCCCCTGTCTCCAGTCGGAGATTCGTCAGCATTCTTCAAGCCAACTCTCTGGCCCCGCCAGGCGAAGAGATTTTCGTGATAAAGGTCAACAAGCACCGCCATACTCGTCTTGAATGCATGGACGTCGTATGGGATGTCCTCCACGAGGAACTACCCGCTGAACCCCTTTTCTCCAGCGAAGGGCATGATGTTTTCCTAGCAGCTCCAGCAACGCACCAGGACGCAATACGTCCCTACGTTTGGGTTGAGCCGTCAGACGGCGACGAATCAGGACTCTCCGGAGTCGAGGACGCGGCAGACCCGCAAGAAGATCTCTGCATTCATATGCTCAGTTTCGAGGACGGCACCCGTTCCGATCAGGTCACCTACAACAAGGGTTCCAACACTATGGAGATTGTCAAGCTCAACGTCCGGTACAGACAATTCGATAATTGGAAGCAACTGGATGACATGACTAAGAACCCCTCTGATCAAGTGACTGACGACGACTTCGTCAACATCATCTATTCCAGATATCCTGATGATACCAAGGATCCGGTCCTTATTATCAGATTCTGCAATGCCAAAGTTACCCTCGACGACTGCCTGCTCATGGTAAACGAGGCCCTGGCCAATCGAGCTCAGAGCTCATCATCACTTCCGACTACCAGCCCCAGTGGCAACCGGCCCGTGCCGTCAGTCAAGCTTAAAGCCGCAAGCGCCGTCAAGGCCAAGGGCAACAGCGAAGGAGACAAAGCTCCTCACCCCGCTACAAGTCAGATCAACCTCGGGAACGCTTCCGGCAGCCACCCCGAAAACATCTGTGAAGGTCTTCCCCGCAAGACAGAGTCAGCTTCCGACGTTGGAAATGACCACCTCAGCATCAACATGCTCCAGTTTGATTCTGCTCCCAGTCGTCACGGCCACGGATTCAGACATCCCGCCAGCAAACTGCTAGCTCTGATAGACTTGGCGATCCAACGAGATCACGAGACTGTCAACATCGCAGAATTCAACACCCCCGTGTGTTCAATCAAGCAGATATGGGCGAATTTCTTGGTAACCGAGATCAAGGAAGGCCGCATGGAATGTCCCAGCCCGACTTCCTTCGTCAACATAATCCAAGTGTTTCCGCCATTCGGCGATTTGGATGTGATCACAGTTCTAGACACTAGTCAGACGGCGCGCACCTACGGAGACTGTTTAGCTCTCGCTAGGAAGGCCCTCATGGAACTAGCCGCTCAAGAAAACCGTCTCTGGGACGAAAACCAAGCTCAAAAGACCCACAGGGATCAAGCCCTTAAAGTGTCACAAGCAGCTTCAGACAGAAAGCTAGAGGCCACTCTAGACCAGTTCGACCTCAGGGGTTTTGCTCACGGCAACTTCCTCGACTACCGTCTGTTCTCATCCAACCCCCTCTGCCAAATGAGGGTGGTCAACGGTCCCGATGACCTAGGAGATGGAACGGCACAGCAGAACGAATACCAGCGCTTATCTCCCCGAGGAAAGCAAGTTCTCTGTGAAAGCGACGACGAAGACGATGAAACCATTCTCTTCCATGCCAGGCATGATGTCAACAAAACCGGACTCCCAAGGGTCCTGGGAGGATGGGGACGGATCATTTCCGCACTCAAATTGAAAGGCCAACTGAGAGAGGAAGGTCCATTCAAAAGGAATAGAAAGATAGAAATTCATCTCCAGCAACTGCTCAGGGAGATTCCACAGTCTTCGGCATTCGTTTACAGAAACGATCAACTGGGACAACAACCAGTTACATGGGCAGATGTTCGGGAAGCCGTGTACTCACCTTCCGACACACCCTCCACTCAGATAAAGAGGAAAGAAAAACTCTCCCCGATGGAGGTTTATCTAGACTATCGCACGCAGTTCAAAGAAGCACTGGCTATTCTCACATGGGAAGAAGCGCAGGCACTAACTCTCGACGTAGGCTCTGCTGCAAGAAAGTTGATTTGGGCCAAGAGTGGAGGAAAATTAGCAAACCACGAGTATCGCCAGACCCAACTCCAGAATGCCCTGAGTATGCTCAGCAAGAAGGAAAGGAGCGCGGTATACCGTGAAGAGATCAAGGAGACTGTTCGCCTGAACCAAGAACTCTCCAACCTCCCCCGGAGGGTCAGCAACGTACAGTTCAGTCCTGGCAACCACTGTTGCGCATTGACGTTTGAATATCTGCGTCAAACCATAGGCTACCTCCCCACGGAGGCGCCCAAGCCGGTATCCTGGGACAGAATTCGTAAAGCTGCCGAAGCTCCCGGGAACACGTCCATAGTCAATGAATTGAGGGAAGACATGTAGCCCTACGCTACGAGGAATCCTCCTCTAACTATGGCTCAACTTATAGCGGCCTGTTCAAAATGAACCAAGCCTGATGTCAGCGTTCTAACCCGATCGGGTCAAATTCATGCACTACCACCTAAGGCCACCAAAAAGCCGACGGAGCCAGAACTGCAACCCGGCCAGCCCGAAGACGCAAGTTCCCTGAAAGAGGATCCGATCCTCACTCAGCTCAAGCAGACCCAGGCGAACATTTCCCTTTGGTCCCTGCTCACATCTTCATATCCTCACAAGATCAAGTTAGAGGAAAGTCTGGCCCGTACCATGGTCCCCGTGGACGCAACCCCAGACGAAGTCATTCAGATGATCGGCAACATACACTACGGCAACATTATCACCTTCACAGATTTGGACCTTCCAAAATTTGGGGCTGATCACAATGAGCCGCTCTACATCACAGTCCAGCTGGACGAGCGTCGCCTTCCCCGCGTGTTGGTAGACGAAGGTTCCGGAATGAATGTCTTGCCCGCCAAGATGATGGACTCGCTTGACATCAAGCCTACAGATCTGAAGCCTTCGGTCCACCGTCAAGGCCTATGAATCTACTTCCCGTACCGTTCTCGGGGTTACTACTCTTAATATTTGGTTCGGCAAGCGAATGATCCCCACCGAATTCCAAGTGTTGGACATTCCAATCACTTTCACAGCCATCCTGGGGCGTCCCTGGCTGCATCAAATCAATGGTGTGGCATCCACCCTTCACAAGTACCTCAAGTTCATACAAGGCAACGAGCTAACCACAGTCTACGGCGATAGCGTCACCACCGAGGGGACCAGCACCAACGACATTCCAGTATTAGAGATCAAGCACGATGACGACGTGGACCTTCCACTATCTCATGACAAGATTCCTCCCGCCATGAAGATGATGAAACTCATGAACTTCATCCCGGGGTGGGGCTCGCAAAAGGTTACAGGCCAACACCAAGTCATCGAAGTCAAGGACCACACCACGGTCCAGGGCTTGGTTACGTGCCAACACCGGGCGACATCGTGGATAACAAAAGGCTTGCCCGCACCAAGGCAACGGCCGCAAAAGGGGAACCTCCGACGGCACACCCAACCTCCGACCTTACGGTTTCTACCTCGCTCATTACTTCACCAAGGGAACCAACAGCAGAACCGAGGGGACCGACAAGGGAACCGACAGCAGAACTGAGGGGACCAACGAGGAACCGACAACCCGAGGGGACCGACAAGCGGAACCGACAGAATCGAGGGTACCGATAGCGGAACTGATGAAGATGAGAAAGAAGCGGGGATAGTCAACACGAGACTACGAAAGGATGGAAAAGCTAGCACGGGACCTCAAGCGTTTCGAGAGGACTCAAGGCCAATCCGATAAGGGGAGCGTTCCTCGACATCACAGCTTCTACCTGGACCAACCGCCACCACACCCAAAGACGAGTACACATTCAAGGGAATCCCGAGACTTGGAGGAGCAACTCAAGGTACTCTCCATGGGAAAGCAGTTGTTCGGATCGCCCACCGAGGCCACATTCGAGACGGTAACTCCAAAGCGTAAGGAACCGGGAATTCATAGAAGACGCTCTCGGTGGACCGGCTCTACAGTAGTCTTTTTGAAGAAGTCATGGAGGTGCCGAACCCGATTGACACAGGTTCCGAAAATAGCATGATCGCTATGATTGGGACAGCGAAGCCAAGCCTCTCGATCCCCGAACCCTCATCAAGCATCCAAAGCAATGCCATCAAGAACCGGGGTAACTTTCACCGACCAAGGGCAAGCCGAGACGAACCGGAAGACAAGGCGGGCTGCACCCACATCTCCCTAAACCCGGTCTCAAACCCTCGAGTCGGTCCTTGTAAAAAGTCCGAGTCCTGCGAGTCGTCCAACGGCCTTACGCCGGAAGACTATGATAAAATAGCCAACCATGTATTTCCTTTCTCGTTCAATGAAAAGTCGACCTTTCGGAGTATCCTCTCATTGCCACTTTAGCAACCGATAAGTTAACAAACAACTTAAAAGACGTTAATAACTCAATTGATAAAGAAGGGACACATTAAATGAACAATACATTAAAGAAGTTCTCGAGTGTGTAGTTGACCAAGAGGACAATCGGGCCCAAGCCGCCGAAGAGGTTATGACCAAAGTGAACACTGGGGTCGGTCAAGAGCCTAAAGAGGCACAAGTGGGCGGTTTCTTCGCCGATGCGAGAAAGAAGCCACGATAAGCCTCCTCAGGGAGTATGTTGACGTGTTCGCCTGGTCATATCGGGACATGCCGGGACTCGATCCCTCGATCGTGGAACACGAATTCCCTGGATCCCGAATCCAAGCACATCCAAACGAAGGCCGCAAGATCAAGCGAGTGGTCCTTGCAAGTTAAAGAAGAGATTGAGAAAATGCTCCGAGTTGGTTTCATCGTAGTGATTGAGTACCCTACTTGGCTTTCCAACATTGTGACGGTCACCAAGGCCAATGGAAAGGTCGATCTTTGTGTGGATTTCCGGGATCTCAACAAGGCCAGCCCTAAAGATGATTTCCCACTGCCTAACATCGACATGCTAGTCGACACCACGACTAATTTCGAAGTAAAGTCCTTCGTGGACGGATTCGCTGGATACAACCAGATAAAAATGTCCGAGGAAGATCAAGCCGAGATCGCTTTCACCACTCCGTGGGGGACATCTTGCTACACGGTCATGCCGTTCGGCCTCGAAGAACGCTAGGGCTACTTACCTGGCGAGGCCGTAACATCCCTCTTCCATGACATGATTCACAAAGAAATCGAAGTATATGTCGACGACATGATCATCCACTCCGAGAGGATCGGACATGCGGCACATAACGGATCTCGAGAAAGTTCTTCAACGGACTCGGGAAGCACTCCATGAGATTGAACCTGCGAAGTGCACCTTCGGCGTCAAGCGAGGTAAAGTCTTGGGGTACATGGTTACGTAAAGAGGTATCGAAGCCGATCCTAAGAAAATCAAGGCCATCATCGACATGAAGCCGCCTCAAACTTTGGATGTAAGTAAAGAGTTTTATGGGAAGACTTCAAGACATCGGCCGCTTCATCAACCAGCTTGACATCTTCTGCGAGCCCATGTTCAAACCGATGAAGAAGAATGCCGACATCAAATGGGACTCCGAGTGCCAAACGGCTTTCGAGAAAATCAAGACCTACTTGGTAAATCCCCCAATTACGTGCCCGCCACATGAAGACAAGCCATTACTCCTATATCTCGACGTAATGCACACGTCAATTGGAGCAATGCGGCACAAGAACAGAAAGATTCCAAGGTTGAGCATGCAATCTACTTCGTGGCGGAAGCTTCAAGGAAGTGAACTCGGCTACTCGGCATTAGAGAAAACTTGTACCGCCTTGGTATAGGTAGTCGGGAAAGCGAAACACTACATGCGGTCACATTCGGTGCTCTGGTCTCCAAAATGACCCCGTTCGATATCTCTTTGACAAGCCATCCCCTCAATGCGACTAGCCAAGTGGTCATTCTTCTGGCTGAGTTCGACATCAAGTACATGGTCGAAAATCCACGAAGGGCGTAGTAATGGCGGATCAGTGGCCGACTTCCCAAGCGGTGAGCCCAAGGGTCCCGATCCGCAATTTTCGGACGACGAGATCTTCTCACTCGGCAACGCAAACCGCGCAACTCTTCTTCGATGGGGCAGCCCAACAAGAAGGGAAATGGTATTGGAATGCTCCTTGTCGATCCCTAGGACGAGCATACTCCCATAGCCATCAAGCTGAATTTTGAAACAACCAACAATGCGGCGAGAATACGAAGCTCGTGTCTGCAGTGAAGTCGCCCTCGAGCGCAACATTTCGAAGCTGGATGTATACGGAGACTCGGCATTGATCATCAATCAAGTATCCAACAAATGGAAGACGGTATATTCGGCCTCCCGAAGTACCACACGTACATGGAGGAGCTCATTGCTCGGTTCAAGGACATCTCTTTTCACTATTTGCCAAGAGACAGAAACCGCCGCACGCCCGGCAACCCTCGCCTTTCTTGTCGAAATTCCCGATGGGAAATCAGTAAAACCCCTCAGAATAGGCAGACGGGAAACACCCGCCTATTGCTGTGAGATCGAAATAAAAAAAAAGAGACGATCGACGAAACCTGGTACAATCAAGTATACCAGTACCTCCAAAACGGAGAAGCTTCCTTCACAAATGAAGATGGAAAATACAAAGAAGGGATCAAAGCCAAAAACATGATGGCATTAAAACGCCTGGCATCCCATTTCGTCATTCTGGGGGTATGTTGTACAAGAAGCGCCGCTAAGGGCCACTCCTTCGGTGTGTAAACAAAGAAAAAGCCAGCGAGCTGATGAACAAAGTTCACAACGGAACCTACGGTCCGCACATGAACGCCCGAGCATTGACACAGATCATTCTCCGTATGGGATACTATTGGAAATCGATGGAAATAGACTGCATCCAGTTCGTCCGAAGCTGCGAAAAATGTCAACGGTTCTCCAACCTCAATCACATCCCTCCTCATGAACTCTATTGCATGACTACACCATGACCTTTCGCCATATGGGGAATCGACGTCATCGGCAAGATCACTCCACCAGGGAGCAATGGTCACGAGTTCATTCTAGTCGCAGTCGACTACTTCACCAAATGGGTAGAAGCCAGATCGTACAAGGTACTGAATTCTAAGAAGGTGGCCGAGTTCATCAAAGAGAACATCATGTGCCGATACGGAGTGCCCAACGAGATCATATCCGACAATGGGACTCACTTCGAGGGAGATTGTGACCAACTGCTGATCGAATTCAGAGTCACGCGTCACAAGTCTTCTCCTTACAGACCGCAAACCAATGGTGCAGTAGAGGCAGCAAACAAGACTCTCGCCATGATAATCAGAAAGATGACCACCAGAGGTCGGGACTGGCCCGAAAAGCTACATCTAGCCCTCTGGGGATACAGAACATCAAGTCATAACCGCCACAGGGGAGACTCCATTCGCGCTTACCTACGGAATGGAAGGGATGTTACCCGTGGAATTGGAAATTCCATCCCTCCGAGTCCTCTTGGAAAACGGGATCAATGAAGTCGAATGGCTACAGAGTCATCACGACGAACTTGCTCTACTCGACGAGCGCAAATTGAAAGCCATGGAACACACTCGAGCCTACCAGAGCAGAATGGCCCGAGCATTCGACAAGAAAGTCAAGATCCGAGACATCAGAGAAGGCGACTTGGTGCTAAAGGAAAAGCCTCCTACGCAGACCAATCCCCTCGGAAAGTGGGAGCCTACATGGATAGGACCGTTCGTGGTACAAAGAATCTTCTCCGGAGGAGCCATGAAGTTAGCAGACTTGGATGGGAACCCTTTCGTTAACCCCGTGAACGGAAGCAAGCTCCGCAGATACTTCGTTTGAGGAAGAGCACGAGTCAACTCTCCTTCCCCATACACCACCCCTCAGTAAAATCAAAGTGCTAAAAGAGTAATACCCAACTGGATACATTCCCGCTAATGATCCGTAAAAAACAGTCGCACTTCTTTTGTCTTTGTTTTTCTCAAATTCACCTAAAAGTGTCGAACTACGGTGACTCCGAGCCCCTTAGTCCAATTGTAAAAGGGGAACGTAGGCGGCCATCATTGGTTCGGTCTCAAAAAACAAAAAAATACAATAAGCATCAATTGCTTGTGTTTCGAAAAACTCTTTTCAATTAACCTCCGAATTCATTACGGTTAAAACAATTTTTGATGAGTTCAAGCACGGTCAACTCTTGACTCGCTACACGCTAGCAAAACTACAATAAAACATTAATCGCTAATGTGTCTCGCAATGACAATGGGTGGATACTCTCCGGGACAAAGAAGGTCAACCTAGTTTCCGAACTTGGTCCTTCATCCTTCTTCTCTTTCCCTTTCCCACGGCGAGTGTTCTTCACCTTTCACAGGGAATATTCCGGTAGTCCTTCTACCCGGCTCGGGGACCCTTCCCGACGCCTCCGTCAAGCCTCGTAGCATTCAACGCAGCCTCTTTCCCTAGCTCTCGTCTCGAGCCGCTCACTTCTAGCCATCATGACCGTGCTTTGATTGGCCTCCCGATTAGTATTTGCCTCATAGTCGCCCATATCGTTTCTGTACAATCCCGAGGGTTAGCCCCCGCTTCGGTCCTCCTCAAGGTCGAGCCGTCAAGGTGATCGACACCCAACGCTCTCATCCCATCTCCACAAGATAGCCATCTCGTGTCTCCCCTATACACTCTTCGTACTAGTTCGTATATCGCGCTTAGAACAAAGTTGCCCCCTCTCCGGTGAAAGAGAACCCCGGGCAGAAAGGACGTGTATTGCCACCACCGTGTGAGCAAAGCAATAGCGTCGAAGGATCTTCCATCGCCAGAGATCCCACCTCGAAGGTAGAAGCATGAACTCAAGCCCGTCAATGGCACCTACTCCACTGCATCGTCGCAGTAACCAACGATGGAATATAGAAAGACGTCCGAGATAGCCCCGCACTCGACAACCAATAGACCCTCCCGAGCGGTCCGACAAGTCTCAGAATCTTCCAAGGGGGAACCCACCATCGCAAGTGATGCGTGCGGAGTCCGGCCATCCGTAGCTCCAGCCGCCCTGACGCCCTATCACCGGAGGACGTCGAGAAAAGGACCAAGCGTCACAAGACATTGGCACCTCGGGCATCATCTCAGCCTCTCTCTCAACCACATAGTAAGCATAGCGGGACTCCTTCCCCACATGTATCGGCACGGCCGCCATCCGACCTATGCCCAGAACGCTCTCGCCCAAGACCAAAGGCACGATGTCTCCCCGCTCCGCAATCGCTCACCAGTTCCAAGACACCGTGATGGCACACACCTGTGGACGTGAACGTAAACAAGAGTAGCGATCGCGCACAGAGCAAACGTGTCCCACGCAAAGATGCTCCTCGCCTCCGGCAAATCTATCTGGGCACCCCGAAATGTCAACATAACCGTGTTCAATATCGGCATCTCCGTATGCTTCTCCAAATGAGATACCAAGCAAAGACACTAGCTTCTCAACAAAGGCCATGCCACCAAAGATACGGAAGAACTAGTTGTTCCGTCTCGTGTCCTCCTGCATGGCCCGAAATCTTCGAACGTAGGAGTGATTTCGTTGTACGAGAAGTTGTACACATTCCTCCGCACATCCTGCAAACGAGCCGCTTCTCAAAAGATCCCAACTGGGCATGAGCTCCTTCAAAGCCCAAATAGATTTCATCCCATAATGCCTTCAAAACCCCTTATTTTGCCTCGTGTGGTTCCGTACCCACGATCGAAAGTTTTCCAAGTATCGCTCTTGCATCCGAGACGATAGCTTAGGAAAGGGAGCCATAAAAGAAAGTGAAGGAAGCCTTAGGAATTGGAAAAGAAATTCAGCCAACCGATCAAAGCAAAGGCGCAGCTTACGAATTGCAAAGCCGAAACCGCAATTTAAAAGACTCGAAATTCATTCTCGCTCCGCCGGATTCCTCTCGCAGCTGACTTGAACAACTCTGCAGCGCCGCTCCTAAATTTGAAGCAATTCCAAACAAGGCCCTGTTCATGCCTTTATGAATTGCGTGCCGCCCCGGTTTCATTCAACCAAAGCCAACACCTCTTCCGCCTGCTCGTGCAACAAAGGCAATTAATTAATAATCAGTGCATATAGGCATAAATTTTGACCCGTTCAATTTTTCATGCATGTTCCATTTTATTTATTTTTTTGATCAACCTATTTGCTTATTTGCCAAAATAAAAAGAAGGTAATCACTAAAAGATGTGCGAAGTACATGTTCCGCCCCAAGGACGCCTTTTCAAATACAATTCAAGTCAAATTGTTCCGGACAATACATGCATTTTGTCTAAAAAGAAATAAAAAGGAGGACTACTCCGAGTCCTGCTCGTTATCCGAGCACTCGACGCACTGCTCCGCAGCAGCCGAATCTGTCGAAAACAGATAATCTCCAAATTCCTCCAGGCGGGAATACGCGAAAGGCCTCCTCTACGCCTGCGAACTCGAAGACTCTCCCCTCTCGTGCCCCAAGTGCGAAGGAGGATGAGCTCCAAACCCCGCCGTTCCGCCCGCGAACTGGCTAAATCCCTGCGTAAAGTCCTCTCCACCAGCCGTGGGAGCAGACGAACCTCTCGGCCTAGACGGCCTCGGCTCACGAACATCCACGCTCCTCCGGGAACTGCACCTCAGGAACGCCACAAGCCTCCTAGTGTAGTTGGCCCACCCGTCCAACTGTCTCATAGCCTCGATTATACGTACGGCCGTACACCCGCAAAACCAGAAAGTCATCAAAAGACAAGCGTAGAAAGTACAGATGCAACATTTGCGTAATGCTACTATCAAATGCAAAATCAAAAGTGCTCACCGAAGGCTAGGATCCGCCCTATACCGAGGTCTCGGCTTCCTTCGGGATCGGGATCACCCGCGTCTCAAGGCGTAAACCATCTCAAATGCCCCTCGTACGCCAACCTGGGCTAGCTGCGTGGGAGCGCGGGAGATCTCAGGATATCCAGGCCCTCGCCCTCCCCGTGCCGCACCCGCGGGCTCCTCACCATCCTCAAGAAAATGTCATAGTCGGCTCCCGCTATGACATACTCGGTATAGAACACACCCTGTCTATACCTCTTCAACTCCTCCATTGGCATCGACAGAGGATGCTGCATGTGTAGAGGCGGATCCACATGCACCATCGGAAGGGACCCCGGGCCATGCTGACGGGTCACCCTCTCCCACAGATACATAGCATCGCAGTGAAGTCCCACCAGGAGCTTCCGCCGCCGTGTATCCTCACTAGCCACCTGAACCATGCCCATGTGGAACCGACTCCACCAGGTCAGTTGGATCCGCTCGGAGAACTCCCGGCTTAGGGCCAGAGATACCTCCTCATACGACAGTCGAGTACCCACCCTCGACGACATCGCCTTCTTCGCCCTCTTCTGCCAAGACAGAACGGAAGGGAACAGGGGTCGGTACGCCTCCCTAATGTCCCACTGCTGCGGACTGAACACCTCATAGCACCAGACCTGTCAAGCAAATGGAACGTTATGTCAGCTACAGAGCAGATACATACGAGTACATAAAAGAGACAAGGAAGAGAAAAAGACGTGAACTTACATCCAAAGCAAATGAGAAACAGCTCAAGGAGCTCTCCTCTCCCCGCAAGAACCTGTCCAAGGCATGATAGAGCTCTACCAGTCCAGCCTCTCCCCATGCGTACCCCCTCACGGCATCCAAGTCTGTCAGCAACCCGAGCAAAGGGAAGTGACAAGACGTGTCAGAAGTCGGGAACAGAGTCGCTGACAACGCGAACCATAGAAACCCTCGATCCAGGCGCTCCGCGGTCATCCTCAGAGACCCATCCAAATAATCAGCAATACCCGTCTCGCATGCCTCTCCATCGGCTCGTACTAAATACCTAAGCCCCGGCATCGGTAATATCGAATCCTGCCAGCCCGACAAACCGCCGGGTATAACCATCCACCCACACCAGCCATAGGTCGGCAACCCAAAGGATGAAAGAAAGTCGAAGGAGTCACCGTGCCTCCCCCATCCGAAATTAAAAGTGTGGGTCGTATCCCACGCACTCACTCGTAGCTACGTACATGGACTGCCCTCTCGCGCCGCAGCCTATCGCAGCCTACCGCACCGATGAATTCCAGCCAATCCGGAGTCGACCACCGCCGCCATGACTCCTCTCTCCGTCTCGAGCCTCGTCCGGAATATCTCCCACAACGCTTCACCGCTCAAAGGCTCCTCGACTCTTCTGGTTGTGAACATCAACCATCCCTCGCCCCTGCAGGTGAACAAAGCAAGAATACGTTAAGCACAGACGCGACATCAACAGAATGCACGAACGCATGTCAAAAGGATGCAATACAGATACAGTCCTCATTCATTTCCTAAAATATTTCCATCCCTTTGAAAACTCCGTCAAATCTGAAACTTTCAAAACCCCTCGAAAACTCCGTCAAATCGGAACTTTCAAAGCATTTCGAAAACTCCGTCGAATCCGGAACTTTCAAAGCACTTCGAAAACTCCGTCGAAACCGGAAATTTCAGAACCCTTTGAAAACTCCGTCGAATCCGTAACTTTCAAAGCATTTCGAAAACTCCGTCGAATCCGGAACTTTCAAACCATTTCGAAAACTCCGTCGAATCCGGAACTTTCAAAACCCTTCGAAAACTCCGTCGAATCCGGAACTTTCAAAGCATTTCGAAAACTCCGTCGAATCCGGAACTTTCAAAACCCTCCGAAAACTCCGTCAAATCCGGAACTTTCAAAGCATTTCGAAAACTCCATCGAATTCGGAACTTTCAAAGCACTTCGAAAACTCCGTCGAATCCGGAACTTTCAAAGCATTTCGAAAACTCCGTCGAAACCGGAACTTTCAGAACTCTTCGAAAACTCCGTCGAATCCGGAACTTTCAAAGCATCTCGAAAACTCCATCGAATCCGGAACTTTCAATGCATTTCGAAAACTCCGTCGAATTCGGGACTTTCAAAACCCTTCGAAAACTCCGTCGAATTCGGAACTTTCAAATCCTTTCGAACATTTTCGAAAATTTACTCCGCCCCGATTTAAACATGCTTTAAATTCGGAAAACACATCTAGGCATGGAATTTTGCAACCAAAATTTTTATGTCATCTACCGATAGTGTCAATTGAGCTACATCCTAGTCAATTTCGACAAAGGCGCATAGCAAAGTCAAAAGCCCCAATCCGGGCACCAAAATCCCCAACTCATTCCTAGTCAAATTTCTAACATTTAAAGAATGCACATTCTTAAAATTAATGGAATTTGAAGGAAGTTTACCTGTCTCTCGATCCCTCCTTTGGATTTGTGGTTCTCCCTAGCCGGGTAGAACTCCGCCTGATTCAATGGATGAGTAATGGTTCGAATGGTCCAAACCAACCGCGTTCTTTCGTCATCGGTCCTTCCATGACGAGCCATTGGTTCCCAATCACCTTCCATGGCAATTTTCCTTCACAAATTTGAGCAAAACTCACAATTTGGGGTGAAAATTTTCTCTCTTTTCTCTCCTCCTCGTCGGAAATAATGGAGAAATGGTCCAAATTCACGTCGGCCTTGGCGCTGATAAGGACCTGGTCAAATTCAGTCCAAGTCCGGCCGGACTCTTGCTGCACCAGAAAGAATCCTTGCCACTTTGGCCCTCGCCACAGCCCAATTTTACCCCTTTGGCCCCCGAAAGTGTAAAATTTCCCCGCTAGACATTTCTAACACCCCATCCCCGAGGATCAATTTCGCAGTTTTCACTAACGCTCGTCTCCGCACGTTAAATTCCCGCTAGTTATCACTAACGCTCTTCTCCGCACGTTAAATTCCCGCTAGTTTTCACTAACGCCCGTCTCCGCACGTTAAATTCAATCTCGCTGACGTTTGACATTCAAACGCTCAATCATGTCTCCGACATTCCAGCTTACAATTCCGTCTCCGACGCAAATTCTCAATCTCGCCTGACGTTTGACATTCAAACGCTCAATCATGTCTCCCGACATTCCAAGTTACAATCCCGTCTCCGCACGTTAAATTCTCAATCTCGCTGACGTTTGGACATTCAAACGCTCAATCATGTCTCCTGACATTCCATTTACAATTCGTCCGCACGTTAAACTAAATCTCGCTGACGTTTGACATTCAAACGCTCAATCATGTCTCCGGACATTCCGCTTACAATTTCGTCTCCAGACGTTAAATTCTCAATCCTCAGTTGACGTTTGACATTCAAACGCTCAATCATGTCTCCGGACATTCCAGTTACAATTCCGTCTCCAGACGTTAAACTCAATCCTCAGTTGACGTTTGACATTCAAACGCTCAATCATGTCTCCGGACATTCCAGTTACAATACCGTCTCCAGACGTTAAATTCTCAATCCTCAGTTAGCGTTTGACATTCAAACGCTCAATCCCGTCTCCGGACATTCTAGTTACATTTCCGTCTCCCAACGTCAAAATTACTATTGGTTTTCACCATCGTTCATTTTCCCGGCCGCCTGTCCTAAGCCCGATCGTCCCACCTCAGCGGCCATCAAGGTAAGCCCACACAACAATCCCTCTTCGGCCATCGAGGTAAGCCCGAACATTCCTCCCCAGCAGGATCCTAAGACTACCCATCTAAGAAGACACGAAAATCAACCCCCTTAGTTCCTAACTGACCCCGTCAGAACTCCGGATGCTTTTCCCCAGCAATGTGTCAGTCTCTCCCGAGACCACATCCTATTCCTAACCCCGTCGTTAGAACGTAAATCCTTTCGTGTTGTTAATAACGCCAGTTTAACACAACCATTCCCATCATTGCCACCCTATCCCCAGCAGGATAAGCCTGGCCGTCATCGTAAGTCCAGCCCCCAAGGTACGAACGCCTTCGTCTCAGGATAAATGTATCCAGCAACTCCGGTTAGAGGCGCCACACGCCTCACGCATCGGCAACTCCGGCTGAGGCGCCACACGCCCCGTATGTTCCTGGCCACATCTCCGCTCGAGGCGCCACACGCCCTCAAAAGTATCAACATCTCCGGTTTGAGGCGCCACACGCCCTCATATATTTCAAAGAATTCTGCCTCGAGGCACCACACGCCTCGAAGGTTTCGAAATCCTGTGTTCGTACGCCTCACAATAGTCTCCATTCAGTACGTGCACCTCGCAATGGTCTCATTCATGTTTAGACGCCTCCCAACAGCCTCGCTAGGTCAAGGTCCCCACGCGCGGCTCCTTGCACCTACGAACTACGATCGGCTTGATTCCCGCCGGATACGTAGGAATCCTTTCGCTAAGGGTCCACCACCGACCGCCTGTGTCTTTCAAAGTAAGGCATCCGATTTGGATCCTTATCTTTTTTCAACGATCCCACTTCCTTCGGAAGAGACGTCGCTGAGGGGCTAACTGTAAGTACCCAAATTCGGATCGTCAAAATCTGTTAGAAGTTAACCGGAATCCGTTAACTGGCCCGCTCCAGGTTAACCGGAACCCGTTAAGCTCCCCGTTGCCAAGCCAACGAGACGTCCCGGGATTGCCCCGTGCATCTTGACGTCCAAGCGTACTTAACACACGTCATCGCACGTAAAAGTATGGCTTTCCCTGAAAAATGCACTTTTCGGCACTTTTCGGGGGCGTTTCGGACATTTTCCGGACTGTTATCTTAAAAAGGGACAAAATCGGGGATAATGGCGCGAACTCCCACATGGCTGGTGAGTCATGGGACACTTGGCACGCATGCCACCTCCCTCTAGTCACCTTTCAATCAAAAATCAAGGAGAAAAGACTAAAATACCCCTGGTATGCAGTCCAAGTCCGGCCGGACTCCTTTGCAGACTCTCAGAAATTGCCAGCAAGTCCCTCCAATTTCCAAAGTTTCACAAAACCCCCAGGATTTCAAGCTAAGTCCGGCCGGACTCATGCTGAAATTTCACCTATAAATAGAAGGGTTGTCAAAGCCATTTAGAACAACAAAAATCACTCCTAAAATCACCACAGCCACGGCCCAAACCCTTTTCACCTCTTCCCGAGTTCCCATTTCGCCTCAATTCACGTGAAACCTCCATATTTCAATCAAATATGCCCCTCACCACCTTAAAACACCATTCCAAACACACTTCTGTATCCCGTATACACCTCCCGAGCCAAAGGAGTCGACCCTAGCCATAGGTATAACTCCCTCTCCCTAATCTCTAGTTCCGCCTCGGTTTGCACGCCAGTCGCTATAACCGTTTCGAACGAACATTGTTGAAATGTAGACGCCTCCGTCTAATGGGGTTCGATACGTTTTAGCCCATATATCCTCTTCTCTTCCCGTAAGAGAAGTAATCTCGGGTTAAAACGGCATTCCGACCCTGTTCCGTTTAAATTTCTATCATTTACAAATTTCGGATCGATTGATCCGTTGATCGTCATTTAAA